>JAODUP010001279.1:0-78586 GCA_025642065.1 Paralvinella palmiformis | reverse complement strand
ACTATTTATATTTATTTTTTATATTCAGCATTTGAGTCTAGAAGTTTGTCAATCGAGGAGCCCCAGACTACAGACAGTAAGATATTTGATATACCAGTAATAAGACAAGGTGGTACTAAAGGTGTAATATCATTACGGTGGAGGGCTTCTGTCAAAGGTATACATTTACATCGTGTGTGTATGTGTGTGTGTGTGTGTGTGCATGTGTGTGTTTGTTTTTGAGAACCAGATGGATGAAAAGAATTCTCTGCCAATTAATATTTGTATAAGCAGTGAAAATTATATCAAATAAAAGTGACGCCTAATAAATAATATGCAGTGATAATAGTTATGACTGCACCATTATAGTCTGTATAAAAGTTATCAGCAAAGAGTAAAATATGACTTAACTGATTATAATAGTGTTTTAGGAGATTTGTATGAAGGAAGTTTTTATATATTTACTATGACCACATTAGACCGTTATTAGATGTTTATATTCGCTAACAAATGATAATTTCAGGTGCTTCAGTCATAGACGACATCAGCCCAAATATGGGAACAATTAATTTTGTCAGTAATCAAGCCAGACAGATGATAACTATATCTGTATTAGCTGATGATATACCAGAAAGTACAGAGGTGATATTGGGTTGTTACAGACGGACGGACGGACGGACGGACGGACGGACGGACGGACGGACGGACGGACGGACGGACGGACGGACGGACAGACAGAAACAGATGGAACAGACTAACTGACAGACTAATCTGACAGACTAATCTGACAGACCAATTCACACACACACACACACACACACACACACAGACACACACACACACACATTTTAAGGTTTCATATATCTTATATAACACTGATAGTGTTTTCTTTGCAGGAAATTGACTTTGAATTGTTGTCAGCAACCAATGGAGGACACATCCTCAATGAAGAGAGTCACATGACTTTACAGATATTACCTAATGACAATCCTCATGGTACATTAGAGTTTACACAATCTGTGTACATAGTCCAGGAATTAGACAATGATACCACACAATATGTGCCAATTACAAGAATGTATGTATAATTATTTGTATTGACATTTTACACATGTATTTGTATGTATGTATATATGTGTGTGTGTATTTTAGGGTACATATAAAGAGGCAACAGGCACAGAGCATCAACATATCTAAACATCCTACAAAACCTACCTCCATAAATCTAAATACAACTATACATACATTAATCTAAAAATAAAATGTTCCATACCTCCACATATTGATAGATATGTGCGTATACCTAAGCATGTGTCTGGTCTACTCATCAGCCTGTGGGAACCAGCTAATTCGCTTTTCGTACGCGACAAATATGTCACGCCCACAGGAAAGCGGCTACATGCAGGCTACGTACAAAAAGCGGAAGCACGTAAAAAAACATACAATTTGATACCACAGCTCGCAACAAACAACACGTGCGTGTGGTTCAATGGTGACTTGCTACATACATGTGTGTGTGTGTGTGTGTGTGTGTGTGTGTGTGTGTGTGTGTTTTAGCTGTGTATAATAAGGCACAGGCACAGAGAATCTCGAACCGTGAATTCAAACTCTGGACGTTTCTTCAGGGGACTGAATCCAGAGTGGGACTTTCTGCTGAGACATGTGTAATGTCTCACCAGTCCGGGCCGCCAAACAAAAGCAAAATGCGAATCACCTACAGCCGTGGAGTTTGGGAGTAGAACACCCAAGTCAGATCACGGCAGTAGTGAGAATGTTTAGCTTAATGGTTGGTTTGGTTTTGTTGTTCGGGGAGAATCCCCAGGCTGTCGCTTAATCAGCACAGCCTCTATGTTGGAGTGGTTGAGAAACCTCCTCCCCCACCACTCACAGGGGAGCAGTACGGAAAGATGGAGCCGAAATACCCTGAGGGTGGTCACTGCCAGAGTGTTTTACGTCCTCGGGTTTTTTTTAACGTCCCCCTTTATCTTAAATAATTCAGTGGAGACGGCAGCGCCATTTAACGTGGTCAGCCACCCACGATGTAGTGAGCCGAGAAATTAATCCCTGGAAAAGTTTCGACCTCTTACGCGGTTCGAACCTCCGACCGTTGGCACCAAGTGCCGGTTGCTTAACCGCTAGGCCACCGGAGCTCACTGAAAGTGTTTCTATTCCTGAGTCAGGAGTACTTATAATGCTTTAAGAGCGTACTGTGTCTGCTACAGTCATTTAAATGCTGGATAACCAGGCCAGACACTTAAACGGCGTGCCTCCAAAGACGCAAATAGTACATGGATTATACAGCTCTAGATCAACTTTTCTTGAACGCATAGAAAACTGAACTTTCTCAACCGCAGCATAATATGCCTTGTGATATTTACCGGAGGGTCAAATACCCCATAAACATACAAATCTAATAAATACTATGACCTACTCGTCACTCTTATAACAATTTACATCGGCGCTTTAGCAGACCGTTATGGCGGAATTGCCGTTCTATATATTAACATTTTCAAATCAGACCTACTGTCTGCTATACAAACTATAATTATAATATAGGGTTTTATTAATGACAAGGAGACTTAAGTTAGCCTTGAATGTCATAGTACAGACTGGACATAACTGGACCTAGGAAAGATAATTCTATTCCCACAAACAACTAAGGTGAATTATATATACAACTAAAGTTGTTATTAAAAACACCCCAACCACACGAGCTGTGTCCAATGCCACCGCTCGAGATGCGATGCAGTGTTTCTACCTTGAGTCAGGAGTACATGCTTTAAGAGCGTACTGTGTCTGCTACAGTCATTTAAATGCTGGATAACCAGGCCAAACACTTAAACGACGTGCCTCCAAAGACGCAAATAGTGCACGGAATTTACAGCTCTAGATCAACTTTTCTTAGAACGCGTGGACCTGGAAACACAGTCTCCACGCGCAGAAAAAGGAACATCTCAACCGGAGCATAATATGCCTTGTGATATTTGCTGGAGGGTATAAGCATACAAATCCAAAACATTCTATGACCTACTCGTCACTAACCCTTTATATCAAATATTACAAAATTGGTAAAAAGAAAACAGGAACCTCAATCTCTGGCACGGGCAATGTGTGTTTTAGCTGTGTATAATAAGGCACATGCACAGAGAATCTCGAACCGTGAATTCAAACTCTGGACGTTTCTTCAGGGGACTGAATCCAGAGTGGCGACTTTTCTTGCTGAGACATGTGTAATGTCTCACCAGTCCCGAAGCCGCCAAGCAAAAACAAAAAGCGAATCACCTACAGCCGTGGAGTTTGGGTGTAAAACCCACTGGATGTTATTTAATGCCCCTCCTTTGTTAAAATATAATAAAAATGAACATTGCTCATCCTCTCTGTTCCATGACAATGAACATCTTACGAAAAGCTCCAAAATCTAATGACACTGAGAAGACAGTTTGCTATTGTTTTCTATCATTAATCAAAATAAGTTAGTGTTGCAGTTTTTCCCCTGTGTCAGCTTGGTAAATATTAATTCAAATAGCAGATTAAATTGCGAAATTAATGAATGGCAATTTACCACTTTTCTTTCGGTATGCGTGTTTTACATAGCAAAATATTGTAAAAACAATTTTGTGTTTTATATTTGTGTTTTATTTGATTGTAGAGGTGGTAGCTTTGGAAGTTTACAAGTAAGATATTATACATCAGAACTTGACATCATTAAGGAGGCCCTTCGTCAATATCCCAAACTGGCTGATTACTTCACACCAGATCGAGGTCTGGCACCACTTAGACCAGAAGTAGGAACAGCATGGAATGTTAACAATCAGCCTGATCCACTTCAGGTGAAAATATCTCGCACCACGATCTCTTGATTTGTTAAAGTATGAGATATAAGATTACATTGCTTAAGTCTATTATGCAGGCAAACAAAAGTTTTTAAAGTAATATTTCATTGTGATAAATGTTAAACATTTCAAAAAGGAAATCCTTTGATGATGATGATGCTGATGATGATGAGGCTTGGTGTTTTATGGCCACTTTTGAAGTATATAATATGAATGGTACTGATGGTGATGATGTAGTAATTATCATAATTCAGTTGTCTGGATGATTGCAGGGGTGACAGTAATAAAATAAACAAATTGTTGTGCATTGTATATAATATAGGTGAGAAGGTTAACCTTTAAATATGCACGAAGAAGCATCTAGAATAATCTATATTTTAATGCAATATGATATTTACCACTAAATGATTGAAATAGATGCCATGTCTGTTGTATAATTATGATTACAGGTGACCTTTTCTGAACAATGACATCTCCTAAGTTGTCTCATAAATAAATAAATATAAAAACTTTCCGATTTCATAGAAAATATTCCATTTTGTGTAGGATGACACATTCTCCATGATGTAAAATGTCTGCAACTTGATATATCTATAGCACCTCCCTTGTACCATACTAGCAATGGTACAATTATATAATGTATGGTTTTTGGTGATAAATTGATTCAGGTTTGTGATAATAGCCTTGTGGCTATAATATATTAATATAAAACTATCCTTGTGGTGATATTATACTGATGTTTTGTTGCCTTCTCTGTTATAAACCTCCTATGTTTATCAGTATATGGTGATGTGTGTCTGATAATATTAAGCACTTCAGAAATAGATATGATGTAAACCTACCCAGTGATATGGGTTTTTTTCTTCTAAAGTTTTCAAAATAACATTATTGTAGTAATACTTGTTAATTGTTATGTTTGATCTCAGTATTGGACTATATGTGGAATTCTAAGTCGCAAGTGTGCCCAAAGGACAATTAACATCAATAATTGAAGTTGCTAATTATCATTATCATTATGTTCTGCTTGTGTCAATATATAAACACTCTAACTATTCTCCTAATAAGTAAGTTTAGAATTACAGACCGTCAACTTAATCTAATTGACTTCTCACAAAAGTACATTGTTATTCAATAAAAAAATAATTTCAAATCAACAAATGCCTGTCTTTTGGACTTTTGGATGGCAACTGATTTAGCTGTAATTTGTTTTACTTTTAATGAAACCAGTATAGGTATCTAGATATCAATTCTCATTGAATTCTTAGAGGAGTCAACTCAAAACGTTGTCGGAAAAGTGCCATTCTTTCAGAATGTGGCTCTTAAGTCTTAATATTATTAGAGATATGGCTAGAGAATTGTTTATCTATAACACGCCAGCAGAATGTAAAAGTTGGTTTGAGTTGATTAATCTTGGTACTGGTCGCACTTGAGACATATGTGTCAGGTATTTTACCTCAGGGAATCATATCCCAGAAACACAGGTATGAGCCAGACTCAAATTCTGAAAGTTTGTAGTACAGCGTTCTAACTACTGCACCACCTGAATGTGCTAAAGTTGATGAGTGTTAGTAATGATGTCATACTGGTATTGATCACTTAAAATTGTCATGATGGTACTCAGCGGTGATGGTACTCAGTGGTGATGTCACTCAGCAGTGATGGCACTCAGTGGTGATTTATTTCCAATTTATTTCTTCCTAACACATCATTTATATATAATGTTAACAATGATTATCAACTAAGAGTACCACACACAGTCACACATATACGTATTACTAATGTTCTATTGATGTAAATATTTCAGGCTTGTATGAAGTACTGTCTGCTAACGGAAGCTTGCAGGCTTGTCTACTACTCCTCCCAACGAGTAACGTGTCAGTGGTATGCGGTACCAGAAGTAAGAGATATTGACAATAGGACAGGGCATGTACTCTACCAAAGACGTGAAGATAGGGTTAGTGTATTGTTACTGCTGGGTTTCTGTTATTTTGTGGATAATTTAAGGGTTGAGTTAATCCATATGCTCCACAATTTTGCTGATCATCCCTAATACATACATTGATAAAAATATGTATTTATAAGATAAAGTGTCTTGACGCATACTTTATATTTACTAAAGTTATGAATAATGTTAAATGAAAAACAAGTACAGGTAATATGTGTTATTTTGAATCATAAGCTGAAAATATATTTTTCACTATGGTTATGTAACCATTGTTTCTGAGTAATAATTTAGTATATGTTTGTTAAGTGCTAATTAACTCGCTTATTTTCCTTTTCAGGTAAAAGCTTTATATACATCAAAAGCAAAAGATGGAATTGATTTTAAATCAGTGTCCGGAGCTTCTGTAATTATACCAGATGGCGCCACTGAAGGGCTGCTTCCCGTTCTAATCTATCCTGATAATGCTCCAGAACTGAATGAATCATTCAGTATCACTGTGACCAGTGTACATCTACAAGGAGAGCTTCCTCTTAACCCTGCTAACCTACCTCAACTAGGTAAACAAAATCAGGCTATTGTTATGATTGGAAAAAATGATGATGCCAATGGTGTGTTTACATTGTACAGCACAGATCCAAGGTCCAAGGATGAAGGGCGCACCATGATAGTGGAGGAGAGACCAAATTTTGCTGTGGAACTTATTGTGGACAGGAAAGGTTAGTGAGTTATCAATATCAGTACATATTCTTAAGCCAATCTGTGTCTGTCGCACCAACCATTGAACTCAACCCAGTTATAGAAGTTGATTATTAATGGGAGCTTCTGTTAGATAAAATAGTCGGCAGGTTTTGTTTAAACTTAGTGCCGGTCATCATGCGTTGAACGAATGATCAAGGGCTACTCCTTGAGGAGATGGCAGAACTGGAGGCAATATTAAGCGGAGACAGTTGTTACTGAGATTCATTCCAATAACCTCAAGGTTTGTAGTGCAGTATGGCACCAACTGTGCTATGGTAGTGGCCAGTGCCTAATCAATTTATGCTAATAATTATATGGTCTTCGTCTTCGCCTGCCTTCTTTTGAACCAATTCAGTCGAATAGTTAATGATTCCTTGGCCAATCAGCAAACGTTATTTTGGATAGCTTCGCACTGAATAATGTACTGAACTAATTAAGATGAGATAAAAAGTTAGACAACTATTCGGTCAGATAGCACATGGACACAGCAATAAATAGTAAATCAAATATGAACTGTTATTATTATTATGTTGCTGTTTCAAATATTTGTTGAATTTAGACAAAACCTTGTGTTTGAATAAAGATCTGGGTTAAGTATTATTATTATTATTATTATTATTATTATCATCATCATCATCATTATTACTATAATAGCCTTATAAGGTGCATACACATCAGCAAATACCTGTTGCTATAAACACCAAGTTACCATGCAGATGTGAGCTGAGCAAGCACAGAAATTAAAATGGTTACCCGTGCAATAACGTAATAATTGCTACATATGACTACCAAAACATACAATTTATAATGAAGAACAGTTTGCTCGACGTAGATGCTGCTGCCGCTATAGAACTAGGTTATGTTTAGCCAATTTCAAGCTGGGGAGTGTAGACAGATTTTTTATTTATTTATAGTTTCTTTTAAGTTATAACAAGTACATGACCAATAGTTCACTAGTATATTTTACCTACTTAGGGTAAAGGAATATAAATCTTAATATGATTCATTCAGTAATAGTACTAGGTGGAAATAATATGTAGTAAGCTGAGTGCTAAAAGCCCACAGTAAGATCCCGATTAAAATATGTACTTTTGATCATTTTCAGTTATCAGATATCTTTGATTTAGAATGTGGAATTTTATAGACTTAAATTTTTATTCTGTGGTGAAAAGGTGTTGAATTAAAAAAATAAAATAAAAAATAAAGTTTGCAATTTTGCAAATCGCATAACTTATTAATTTATGATATATTAATGATAAGGAATTTACAATAATTCCATGATAAAATAATTTCTGGCGCAATGGTTCAGGTTTGAATATTAGACTTGTGATGTTCAAGTTGCCTGAATATCAAAGCATTTATAATAGTTGAGAAATAAACTATTTTCTTGCTAGATGTCTTAGATTTTAATGTTTTCACTGATAGTCTAATTACTCCTTGATTATGTCTCGATATTTCTGTTAGTGTTTGAAACATTTCAATTTGGAAATGTTGCAGAATAATACCAAGAAAATCAATGTTAACGAGTGATAAGCTTCACACAAATAATTCAGTTCCATTGCAGCACCTGACTCTCCAGATTTAGTTCCAAGGTATCTTATTAGAACTTGTAGCTTGTGAAAGATTCAACTTAAAAGTAATCACGATGTTTATGACTACTTTTTTATCACCAGCTTTATTTTGAGTATGTGCTGTACTAAGCACAATCCTTTATACAAACAACTTAGACAAGTTATGACAATTAAAGCATATTCAGGTGACTACGAATGATTGAAGTAATATTTTTTTTGTAGGTGGCAACATCGGTACAGTCACTGTGACGTGGATTATCAACCAGCAAAGGACAACGGCAATGGGGGGAAGTGACTACATAGCCGATGGGGCTACACTTGACTTTCCTACCAGGCGTCACTCAAAAACGTATGTGACTGATATTACTGAGTGGGATTTCAGACATGATTGTCTAAATATTAAGAACTTTTGCATGTTTACCTAATTGTTCACAGTTAATTCGACCTGCCAGGAGTTTTACTTCTCTAAATTGTCACACGAGGACAGTGAAGCAAATCTATTGTATGCTATTAAAGGAACTGATCACATATTGATCAGTTGATGCTGATTCATCAGTTGATGAATGTTCCTGGATATTTGCTAATGCGTATAGTATTTTCATAGTGCAGGCTGAAGGGGAGCCTGAAGGGATTTCGCAGATGTTTTTATTTTAACATGAAATATATCAACAGTCAAAAGGGAAAATGGTAAGATCCACAGGTTGTGTGACTGATAAACAACTTCTATTTGTGTTATAATCAAAAGGCTTACTAGTTTATATAAATAAGAATTTTGTGTAAGGAAATTAATCTTCCGAAAGATGTATGTTATAAAACCCAAATGAGCCATTATGTTTATGGGAAAAAATAGGTTAGTTTTGATATACAACGTATCAGAGATATATTTGGAATTTACATCTTTAGTGATATGTATAAATCTACTGTATATCACCTGACCACTCATCACAAATTGGAAACAGTTGTATTTATGGCAAAAGCCCCACTGGAACCCCTTTATACTTAATGGAATATTGTTCTTGGTGGCTAGTATTAACCTGTAAACCAGGATTGCCAGCTGACCGAAGATTAGGTAATACACGAGAGATGCTAATTAGTAGACAGGATTTATGTATATAATTTATTCATGCTATTATATAGTACAATGTACATGTATAAAGAGTTTTATGTACAAACGTTACAAAATAATAGGGCAAAACAGTTAACATGAAAGTTAATATTACTAAGCAACACACAAAAAATGTAAAAGCTCACAGGTGTCAATCATTGGCCAGTCAGCATCCAACACGCCATCTCTTATAAGACACAATTCATTTATAGCTGATGAAATACATCAAATTTCGTTATCAACGGTATTTATAGAGTTTAACTTATTTTTTAATTTGCTCATTGACTGTTCAAAAATACTTCCATTATTATTCAATTGATAAAGCAGATATTTTCTGTTAGATGCATCAATTGACTTAGAATGTTCACACATCTTTCCACATCTTTCAAAACAAAGCTTATAGCTCCAATTTGGTGGATATACATTTGTTATATTTTGTGGGGAAGATCACGTTCTAATCACTTAAGAGGCTTTCTTGTAATTCGGAAATTTGAAACCTGTTGGTCCTTAATAGGATCAGTTAAAACATTAAATGAATCCTATTTCACAGCCTTGCCCTCAGTGTATTCTCTGCAAGTCCTTATTTAATGGTAAAGCAGTAAATTATAGACCATACACGTCTTCCTCATTTGAGATAATCAACCACAAAATGTAACTAGCATTTCATCCTTTATTATTATGATAATCAATAATATTTTAGATTATAAGGCCCAGAATCTGTAGTTTTATGAATCTGGTAACTTATGTTATTTGGTATTTTTAAAATGGTATTTTTTCGTAATTCGACCAGTATCAGTATCCTAGCCAAAGAAGTTGGGACAGAAATACAGTAATTAGTAATGATAATAATATAGACTTGATAAAGACATTCAGGCATCCTGTACGTAGTTAAATTGCGTAATAACATAAAGTGTATATCTAGACATTTAAAGAAGTTACCGGTATGGATCAAAATTGCCGTATAAGTCTTTTAAAGGTATAACAGCGTACTTTTACAAAATTGAAACCTACAAACCCCAACCCAACAGCTTCAAACCTGGTTAAGTTAGTGAAGTGTTCTCTGAACCCTTTAATTCCATGGAAACATCAATAGTATGAAGAAATTATACTGAATGCATCAGTATGTGTTAACAGTCTTTACAGTAACTGGATGATTTCTCACAGACAATTACACAGATACTGAATGCTTTTAAGATTTTTCTCTGTAAGCTATTTTCTTTTGACACACAAACACACACACACACACCTGTGATAGTAATATTGGTAATCATTCAACAACAGCGCTGTGGCCATATCTTGCCTAAATTATAAGATTGGCTCACTTTAATTTTCAGAAAAATCATATCTCAGTTTTAATAATAGATGCGTGATGTTTATCAGAATTCATAATTAACTTTTCTGATATGCTTAGTATTTCTCAGTATCACTTTTCAGGCAATTTCTACTGTGAACCTTCATGTTAAATGAATTTTAGCATTAAATGAAAAGTCAATTATATTTGCATGGCTTTATGTTTTGAATTCACATAAATATTTCTATTAAAACTTATTTCACTGACATTCATCTTAAAAGGGATTTGAACAAGTTTTAACGTTATTATACAGTTCGAAAAAAATTCTGATGTACACTGATATTTGGTACATGAAGCTATAATTTCTCATGTTTATAAATTGCAAAACAAACATGATTGTATTCATTCATACCTGATGTTTCCATAGGTTTCTTTTGAGGTTGTTTTCAAAGTAGTACTTTTCTATAGGAATTACAATTGGCATTCAAGATGATGATATTCCTGAAGATGATGAGGTGATCGTTGTTCAGCTCAGCGAACCTCTTGGTGGTGCAGTCCTTGCTACAGTTCACGAAGTCCAGATTAAGATCCTGGCCAACGATCATGTTGCCGGACTTCTCAGCTTTAAGCAGTCGACCTATCTTGTTAAAGAAGGTAAAATACGATATATCACACAGGATGGATCATCATGATTGTGGAATTAAAAATACAGCGGCTGTGATATCTAAAATTATCCGATTTTTTGTTGTTGTTTTCTTCAGATATTTCAGCTCTCACATGAACCTTTTGTTCGGATAGATAAATAATGATGTATCCTCTGATTGCTATAATTGTTTTATATCACAATTGTATACAGTAAAGGGTTGGTGATTCAATATTGGGTAATAAAATGCCTGTTTTAGTAACTTTTAGGTCTGGCATGAGCTCATATTACTTCAGTGATAATGGACAAAACACACTACTGATTGTTCAATGTATTTTCATAAATTCTGTGTCCCATTTTAATAAACGGGTTTTTCTTGTATATTTTTTAAATTGTTTTTATAGATATTAAAGATGTTCGTCAAGTTACTGTGATATACTGGGTGTTGTATTAGTTTAATTGACATAAATTCTTCTCTTACAGAGATTATTCCATTTATTTTTAAATTAATCAACTGTCAGCTGTGTTTATTCTGAACTGTTATTTTTTTAGGAGATTTACTAAGACTGCTTGTGTTAAGAAGTAGACCAGCCCATGGTGATGTGTCGACTAAGTGGCATATTACATCCAAAACCAGTCAATCTGCCATCAGGACAGTTCAGAAGAACAGCTGGACAGCTGTATTTCAGAGAGGTCTGTATGAGTAGCATGGGATGAACACAGTGTGGATAATTATAACTCAGCTGGTAGAGTTGGTAGGAACATAGGTGTGGGTTCTGAGTGCCATTATTACCATTATCAAGGTTTGGACAATTATGTTCCATCAACATGTACCTTAGTATAGTAGGTATTGTTTTGTTACAAATTTGCATGCTGTATTCTCCCAGAGAAATGATATCAGAACCATTTTGAGAGGTTCACAAATAATAATTGGTTAACTATTTAGAACATTCAGCATTCATCTTGTATTTTTCTCTCTCGTGTACATGTTCACTAATGTTGACTGTCAGATATAGATTTTAACTAAAAGGTAAACAAAACTCATATCTACTGATAACACTGATCTTACTCTTCTATCTCCCTCCATATCCCATCCACCAACGTAATTGATGACTGTGTCTTTTTTCTCTTATTAAACATGTTATTAACCATAATCAGTGACAGGCCAGTTTGACTCTCTGAGCACAGTCCATTCTGGACTTTCAAGCTGACCTAGAAATGTGTAAAATCATTATATTTGTAAAAACCAAATAAGTCCAATTGTATTGTCATATTCTTGAATAAATTACTAACTTCCTTACTTAATTACTTAGTAATTTTAATGCTCTAAATGTTAGTAATTTTCAGTTCTTTTCAGCCAATCTTCAGCCAGGTTACGGTTCATTGGTCATAATTCTCTAACTTAATTTCAAATGTGAAGAAAGTTTATGTTATTATGTATTTTGTCTGTAAAGCACCCTTTAATAGCTCCTGCTTAAGTAAGAGTGTTTATTAAATCTACAGATTATTATTATTATTATTATTATTATGACTGTTATTATGTTCTTAAATTGTGTCATCCAGGGAGAAATTGAGAAGGAGATTCTATTGCATGTTCTGGTTGATAATCAACCAAAAATCAACCAGGAATATCGGCTACAATTATACGATATACAGACATCAGGTAATTTAATTTATTTTAAAGCAGATTTTGCATGCTTCTCTTATTGTTTCTGTGTGTGTATATATATATATATGTGTGTGTGTGTGTGTGTGTGTGTGTGTGCAGAGGCATTGATATGTACATCTATATGTATGTATTTATGTATGCCATATATTAGGTGTACCAGAGACTGGAGCTGCAGGCTTGGATCCAGACAATGGTGAAGCTCATATCACCATCGAAGGAGGCAATGAGCCACATGGTGTGTTTGCCTTTGTTCCTCGGGTTTTGGATAAACCACCCAGGATACCCGAGACAGGACCATATAATGTTACAGTGGAGAGGAAGTTTGGTGCAATTGGTTAGTTAATCTTATGTTATTATTTTATTATTTGAGGCCTGGCTGAACTCCGCACTTTATTCATCATCTTTCATCTAAACATGATTAGTAATTGATATAGATTTGTCATGCACACACATGCATATTATCCTTCTGTCAAATAATTTATATAATTTTTCACATAATCTCCTTAATATTTGTTTTGAGTTCTTAAAAAGGTATATTTTTTAAAAATGTTTATACTTTTTTATTAAATTGCTTCTTAATTAAAACAAGTATGTAACAACATCTTTCTTTAACATGTACATTAATATTAGTGAATAGGAGCATCTAACTTATAGATGAACTGGTAGAGAATTGTTGTATAATGATTGTATAATTGTTATATAATATATTAGTCTAAATATGTTTTAGGCAATCATTTACGTTCATTGATGTATTTATCTCTTTTTCCTGTCAGGTGTTGTGCGTGTTATTTACGATATCCGGGTTGGATCTATGGAAACGTTGACCTCTGACCTTCAGCTTGCCACAGCGACATTGGATTTCAAAGCGGTCAGCAATGGTAGTGTTGTCTTTGGAGATGGACAGAGTAGCGGCATCATTATGGTGGAGATAGTGGATGACAACATCCCGGAGGTTGATGAGGTCTTCATTGTTCAGTTAAGACGAGTAGAACTGATCCAGCCTCAGACAAGTACATTCCAGCCAAAACTTGGTCAGTCTATCAGTCAACGGACAAACTTTTATTTGAACTCACGTTGACAAAACCATAGAGTATTGTATTAAAGTGATAGATATGTTACAGGTTTTGTATGTGAAATAATTGGAACACAATGAAGATGACTTAATCTCTCACTATATATATATATATATATATATATATATATATATATATATATTTATACTTTTCTAGCTACATTATTTATATTTTAAGCATCCAGTGTATATACTAAAAGTTTAAGTGAGGTATAAATATGAATACAGGATATTGACACTGAAGTTCTCCATATAACATATGGTGAAAGGGCTACCAAAATGTGGCTAATAACAGTTAATCCTAAAAAGTCATATAATTCATAGGTCTTAACCATAATTAATCTAACATATGATAGAAGATATGGCTAACAACTCTATGGCAGGACTACTAAACATCTGTTGTTGATGTTACAGATAAGAGTGCAATGATAGTGGAGATAATCATCAGTGCTAATGACGGGACACAAGGTGAAGTGATTTTTAGCCAGGACTCAAGCAGGTATATGTTGCAATGATGAATTGTGAAAAGTCACAGGAAAGAGAAAAGTTAAAATTTGGCTTAAAATTTGACCTAATAAATTAAGTCTTAGGACAAACGCTAAAAAGGGAAGGCTTTATCGTTTATGTAAAATCTATGAATAGATCTTTATTTACAGTTTCCATATATATATATATATATATATATATATATATATATATATATATATAGAGAGAAGAGAGAGAGAGAGAGCCCATTGAACTTTTATATTATGCATTTAAATCATTTCTGAAAATCCCATTTAATGATAACTGTCTTGTTAGTATTTTTGGATTAAAAATTTCTACCTGATATTTCAATATTGACTCAGATATCTAAATTAAGCAAATAGTTGATCAATGTGAGATGTTTCCAGGGTCTCTGTGGAAGAGAAGTTATCCAATGTGACACTGGTCATTCTGCGTAGACGTGGGACATTCGGCACTGTGTCTGTTTATTGTTATGCACAGAATGCTCTTATAGAGGATGGACAAAGTGGAGCTGTCAGGGGTGAGGATTTCACATTTCAGGCTAAGGTACGTTGTTGGTGTTTGTATATAGGCAAGAATGCACTCTCTTGATTTTGTGTGCTGCACATAGCAAAGCTTTGATTGCAGAAGATTTCAATGTTTTACACACAAATGCACACCCACACACTAAGCTTAGTGTTTTGTGATGAAGAATGTGCACCAGATTATGACTGATCCAGTTTATTAAAACTGATCCCAATGAGCTATAACAACATTTGTGGTACAGTGTATTTGGCCTGCAGCAAGTGTGCCAGGAATTTGTGCACGATACATATTGATTGGTCTCATTCAAGTGATTGACGAATATGATGAACTGATTCTTTGACAACTGTTTCATTTGTAATTGAGTTTTGTTTGATGATAAAGACATCTACATTATTTTTGTACATCAGTTGTTTTGTATTTTAAAGATATATATAATGTGGTACAATTAAAGCAAAAAATAATAAAATAATATCATATACATTGTAAGTTGGAGTGTTTAGTGGAATTTAGTAATAAATTCCTATGGTAAGCCAGTTTGAGAAACAGTCATCTGGGATGTTTTTCATGGAAATGTTTTATATGGTAGATAATTGGATCACAATTGGAGAGTTTTCAGTTATCTTTTATGATAATCCTATTGACTCGGAGAATTACAAGTGTGGCAATCAGTTTCAGCTGTCACTCATCATTAAGATTAAAATTCTATGTGATATCCAATACGGTTTCAGACCTAACCATAGTACCAATGATGCCATCACTGAACTATGGTAGTTGCTGATGTAACTGAAACTTCTGAAGAAAAAATACTCTAACTATCTTTCTAGATCTGTCAAAAGCGTTTGACACCATTGGTCATACTATTCTATTACATAAATTAAATCATTATGGTATCAGAGGTACAAACCTTATTCACTTAAAAAGTTACCTAGAAAACCGCAAACAATATGTCAAGATAAATAACCTTCAAGGATCAGTCCTAGGACCATTACTGTTTACACTATATACAAATGATCTTCCATACACACACGCATTCTTTTTGCTGATGACACAATCATTTATTCTAAATTAAACTGCACGAATACACTATATAATAATATCAAAATAGACCTTATAAATGTCCTTACATGACTGGTTTATAAGTAATAAGCTATCACTTAACATAAGTAAGACAAACTATATGCTATTTACTATTTAAATACTGTAATAAATCAAGCTGCACAAAATAAACTTAAATTAACCATAGGCACTGAAGAAATAGAAAAAGAATACAATATAATATGATATTTCTCGGCATAATAATCGACAACAAACTAAACTGGCAAAAACATATCAAAAACACCAAAACATTATTCACGAACAACATATGCATTAAAATTGTTAAAAATGTACTATCATACCAAAATATGAAAAGACTATATAACAGTCTTATACAACCATATCTCGAATATGGCATAATAAATTGGGGTGGAACATATGAAAATTACCTAAATAAACTCAGAGTCCAACAGAAAAAAAGAAGAAAGAAAGATGACATTATCAAAATATAGTGAACACATCAAACCAATTTTCCAACACTTAAATATACTTGACGTAAAGAAATTGTACCCACACAAAATGGCTCAATTTATGTATGAAATAAATAACAACTTACTATCATCTCCAATAGTCAAAATATACAAACACAACTATGAACTACACCCACTTAACACAGGATGACATAACCAATCACACATACAATACAGAAGAACACAGTTAGCATCAAAACAAATCACACACACACTGGTCCTGAAATATGGCATGATTTACTACAAAATTTCAAGTTAAGTAAAAGTGTAAAAATATTCAAGAAAACACATAAAAAATACTTGGTACAAAATTAGAAGGAAAACATTAAAATTACCTCTAATTCATCTCGGTTACTGTCTCTCACTAATGTCCTACTCAATTGTTTGAAAATAATTCACTCGTCTTACACTTCCATCTCCCTCTATATCCCATCGATCAACATAATTAATGAGCATGTCTTTTTTCTCTCTGACATATTTATTAAACAAGTTATTAACCATAATAAATGACAGGTCAGTGTGACTCTCTGAGCACAGTCCATTGTGGACTCTCAAGCTGACCTAGAAATATGTAAAATCATTCTATTTGTAAAAATCAAATAAGTCAAATTGTATAACCATATTCCTGAATAAATGACTTACTTCCTTACTTAATTACTGCCATTCACCATATTCTAAAGAGTTCAGTGAGACTCTCCTAAAATAATTTAATCTTTCAAAACAGTTTTTCAAATTATGAGTTATGGGACAAGCAGTGTATTCTATGAAATTTACTTATTTCATCCTCAATAGCTTTGAAATTTGTGTTTGCATAAAAGATTCATCATATGACTCGTTTCCAGTGAATCCACAAGTAAAACAGGACAGGCAGTATTTGATCGCATCTGCTATTCTCCTTGTATGTAAATAATAACTTGACCAATGTCATCAGATCAAAGTAAATTATAATAAATCTATTGTTGTTAAGTAAGTGCATTGATATTAATGATTAAAAAGGTAGCTATTTTACTGCATGTCAACTTCCTGATGGCAGAGAAATAATTAATTGCCAAGATATGTTATTAAACTTGTTATTAGACTTGTGCTTATAATGTGATTGAAGTGTAAATGTGTAAAAAGACAAACGTTAATTTCATTTTCATACGAATCCATCCACTGCATGAACCAATTTTAAGCTAACATAAGCTACAGTAGTTTATAAATCTAGGTCTGATTATTTTTCAGCTGTAATATGTCAGTGAAGCATATCGCTAATTATGCCAGTCTAACATTAGGTTTTACAATAATTGCTAAGCTTGAATTTTTATAGATCTTATATTTAAATACTTTAATAAATTATTTGATTCATTGGTTTTATTAGTCTAGTTTTTTTCTCATCTATGGTGCTACCACTTGTTGGGGCAGGATTGATTTTGCACATACGATGTTTTTATCTGTATCTGCTACCACCGTCTTGGACTGTATAAATGGATGCAATTGATGCAGCTAGCTATGGTTATATTAATACACATATATATTGGGGCAATGATGGCCATACACCATTTTGGAATTGGCTTTATATATAAATATGATGTTTATTTATATGTTTATTTGGCTGAATAATATTTTGAACGATAGTAGAAAGGACTTTTTTTGGGTTTAAGACACTTTTAATTTTAAATCTTTAAATGTTTATTTGGCTGAATAATATTTTGAACGATAGTAGAAAGGATAGGTTTTTTTGTTTGTTAAGACACTCATAATTTTACCCCAACGAATTTCCTATCACAAACTGAAGTTAAAATTTGCACTTGAAAGACAAAGATATGAAGAACAGAAATTGCTCGAAGAAAATAATTGGATTGACTTCTCTTTAGTCGTTGGTATTCGTAAACACAACTAACTAAATTTATTTCTCAGCAATACAATAATATAAGCCTAGAATTAAGATGTACATGTATCATTAGATACAGGATTGTGCCATATTTTATTTGGTGAAAGCTTTTTAACAGAATGCTCCAAAGGATGTTATCTTATCTTGTTCAGTAGAATAGCTGTTACATATTGTCGTATCGTGACACTACAATGCTTGCATATATTTCTCAATCAAGCACTCAAAAAGCACAATCCACATTCAGCTGCAAAAATACTTTAATTCCTGGAGCCCCAATATGCATGCACAAAAACCTTACATGCTTAATACATGTAAATGTGAACTGCCAACTGCTAATCCAATATTCGTACATAACATATATAATTTTAAATGATGTGTATTGTATGTATTTATGAGGGACATTTAAGCAAATATTTACTAAGTTAGTAATACTATACTGAATGTGTTATGTTCTGTTTTTTAAGTAAACGTTCAGTTATATTCATAAACATTACAAATCAAATCAATTTATGAAACTGGAATAATAAAAGAAGGCTATTTTGATGAATTAACAATTAAATCTACAATAAGAACAATATAATGTAACTCTTTTAACATTACTGACCCATCGTTTTTTCAGGATCTGGTGTTCGCTCCAGGTGAAGACAGGAAGACAGTAACCATAACAATCCTTGAAGACGACTTGCCAGAACCAGATGAAAGTCTCGAAGTAATTCTTGACAGTCCAAAGCAAGGCCTTAGCCTCGGCACTCCTCATAAAGGTTAGTGCTGAAGTAATGTGGTATTTTAAACTTTTTAGTGTAATAAATATAAATAGCTTAAACAAGTTAAATTATTAACCTAGCGTGTGTCTTACTGTCCAGTTTGAAAAATGTTGAATGTCAATATTTGAATTTCTTCTTGTGAAATAATGCCAAGATATTTACAGATGAGCATTAAACAATATTGTACATTTATGGATTGTGTACAAAAATATACCATGTATTTAACAGAGTTGTTAATTGTATGTCATAAATAAATAAATAATAATAATAATAAAGTTCAGTTTTAAACTTTAACCTACATTTTCGTATCTGGCTTACATGTAGGTAATTTCATAGAATTGTTTTCATCAAGTTTATACGTAAAGTGATTTCGATGTTTTAATTAAACTGAAATTGCCACAGGACTCAGTTTATGTTTATTTTTTAATTGAATTGATTGATTACTGTTCAATGCAATTTCAGCAATTATTACAATCCTCACTAATGATGATGCTAGTGGCGCCATTAGCTTTCTAGATCCCTATAATATCAGCATTAATGAGCCGGATGAAGACAGTCTTGATCCAGGAACCGTACAGATAGGACTGGTGAGGGGACCCGGATCATTTGGGCTCGTATCTGTCCAGTTCCATGTGACAGGCCAATCATCTGGATCCACTCCTGATATCAGTCCCGTTAATGGTACAGTCACCTTCCAAGACAAACAGGTAAACAATGATTATGTCTGTATTATAAAATTAAACAATGAAGATGATCACGATGATGCACTCAGTCAGATGATTACATATCACGATATCTTATCTGGATGATTCATCAAAAGATTATATCCAGGATAATAAAATTTCATTCTAAGGTTTATAATTATACACATACACAGTCTCACATCCTGGCCACTCAACCATCTTCCCACTTCCTTATATTAAAATATAGAGAATCAAATTAAACATTAATTATAACTCTTTAACCATATGTTAAATTTGTTATGATCTAGTAACTTGATTATATTAAGCAATGGGATACATATCTCTCTCTCTCTCTCTCTCTCTATCTCTCTCTCTCTCTCTACCTCTCTCTCTTTATCTTTTTCTCTCTCTCTCCTCTCTCTCTCTATCTCTCTCTCTCTCTCTCTCTCTCTCTTCTCTCTCTCTCTCTCTATATATATATATCTATATATATATATATATATATATATATATATATATATATATATACACATTCAGACCTCTGCTATGCTGGAGCTAACTGTCATAAAGGATACAGAACCAGAGGAGGCTGAACATTACACTGTGTTACTGTCTCAGCCTGATGGTGGAGCTACACTAGGAAGGATCACTCAAAAGGAAGTTATCATTGAAGGCAATGATGCACCATATGGATTGCTAGAAATATACTCTGCTGGAACAAAGTGTGTAATAATGTTAATTAAAGTGTATGGTGTAATGCTTTATACAGATATGAGAAGGAATGTTTGTATATTATAATTATAATTAAGAAAAGATGAGTTTGATCTGAGAACACAATACAAAGGCTAAACCAAATTATGGATCAAACTTATCAAATTTGTATGCATATAAATAATTGAAACACACAGACACATGCACACATGCACACACACGCTCAATTATAGATTAATAACAAATAGGTGATCAGTGAGCTAGACAAATATATCATTAGAAAGATGTTTTAAAAGTAATTCTTTTTAAATTTAATTACATAAGAATAAAGATCCGATTGTCTTTTCCCCAGAAATTCCAGTCTTACCATTGAAGAAGATGTAGGACTTCTATATTTTGACATTATTCGTACCTATGGCAGTATGCATCGTATATCTGTTGACATGTTGACAGTTGATGGAACAGCAACAACTGAGAGAGGAGGAAATTTGAGCACTTTCATTTATCCAACATGTACGTTTCTTTAAGTCGTTTTCTAAGCATTTATTGTTTTTTTAAAGTGTGTAACCCATGAACAGAATGAGAGCCATCTCTGTAGTCAAACAGTAGCATGTTGGATCACAGATCACTACCACCTGAGTTCGAATCTCGGCGTGGGCATATCTGAAAGGCGTTTCATCTTTGACTTTGCTTCATTAAATTTGGAGGTCGCTCGGCTCATTTAGCCTACCATGTGTGCATAAAAATGGGCGTAAAACACCAATCATCATCATGAACAGGATTTGGCCATGTCCTCATAACTTAAATAAATCATTAATGTAATATTAAATGCTACATCATGTTTTTTTATCTATCATTTTACAGATTGTCGAGAAGATGTGTACATCATGGTATAGTTTTAATGTTGATGGCCTGACTTACTTGTTGTTGCTAAATGCGGCATGGACTGGAGTGTTAACATCTAGCTTAGGTGGTAGAGGAGAGGCTCCGACAGATGGTCATGGTCAGATAACGCCATCTGTACTCTATAGATGGCAAGGATCACTGGTCCAAGTACAGGTCAGTTTTTAACAGTTATAAGTGCAATGTTTATGTCTACAAAATTATCGTTTAATAATAATACATTTTTGTCTAATAAATACTATTCTCCATTGTGATAGCCTGTTCCCATAAGCGACTATTTTTGTGTACCCTGTATAATCTTTTTTTGCCTCTTATTTTTTTCTAAACCTCTGTCTGTCTGACTCATCTGAAACTTTTTCATCGTTAAACCATGATAGAGGTTCTGCTTTCTGTTGTAATTTGGATAGAAGCATGCCATAAAACTGTGCAGAAAACTTAACCACTCTAAGTATATTCAAACTTGAGATGGCGATCTTACTGTGAGAGGTTGGATTTCTTCTTGTGACAGGATTGTTTCAAGCCCCTAAACAATTCACAATTCATGGCCTTGTAGCTTCCAAATGGATCCTTCTTGTTAGGATCCTAACACATAGACTTCCATACAGAATTGCTTATTATCAGTATAGAAGTATGTGTAGACATAATAAATAGTGCTGGAATATTGGTTCTGTATTTTTGTTTGTTTTCTTAACTATTAACTGATTCATAATTCATATCTTATTGTGTGTTGGTCTCATCAGTAACGTCCACACATCCACCCCATCCAGTCTCATTAATTATCCTGTAAATGTATTTTTACAGGTGGTCACTAGAACAGATCCTTTTTTATTCCTTTTTATTTTTATTTTTAGAATTTTCCTTTTTACGTTCCATATATTTTCTGATCATTCTATTCTCCAGTGATAGTCTTGAATGTTTCTTTTATCAGTGTCTTTCACTTTACCTTTACCTGTAGTGTTCAATTTACCCATCTTTAAGTTGTTAATGTCTAAATTTACTGCTGGAGGCGTTCTTCCTTCTTATCTGTCCTGTATGTGTTGATGGTCTGACTATGGTTTGAAGTCTTCTGCAGCCTGATAATGCAGTGACCTTGGATATGACTTTGTCATTCATTTGCCATCATCCCTCTCCCTAGCAATATTTTCTCGTCTGGCAAAGCTACTCCTTCGCCATTTTAGATCACATTGTTGGTTGTAGTAAACTCTTTTAAGTTTATATCTGTTATAGTTATTTTTTAATTCAAGTTTGCTGTTCTGCATTTTAACTTGCAGCAACGCCAATCTCCAACATTGCTAAAAATAATAATACTTTTGGTAATGTTAATACATTGTAATATAGTTTTTTTTTACACAATGCAAATTGTCATGTAAACAAACAGTCAAAGTAATCAGCCCGTTACCCTTTCATACATGTATAACTAACTGAATTAAGATTGAATGCAGATAAAATAGGATAAATAAGGATCAGTGATTGAAAAATATTCCGGAACGCATCTTATCTGTCTTAATATCGTGTTATGAATGGGTCTCTCCTTAAATGTCACATAGTGTCACCAAACAAGTCTCCGGTAGGTTTGTGAGTGGAGATTTGTTAAGCATCTTTCTACTCTTGAAGTATTATTATTTGTGCATGTCTGAAAGATGAAACATTATCCCACTCACCATAACCAATCATACCATAATATGGTTGTTATTACAAAAACTCTTATTAAAACTAAAATCATTTACATTATCAACATGATTGAATATTTATAATTGCAACTTTCATTGCAATTGATTCTGACGATTAATGTATCAGAACTATATGTATAATCCTTTTATGGATCCAATTTATTTTACAATAATTACATTAATGTGACTAATGAACTATTGATTGTATAACTAATTGCATTTATATTGTTTTTCTCTTTTTTATTTGTTTAAGCATTTAGGACGTGTGCAATATTTACATATCTAATGATTTTTTTATATTATGGTTGTTACCACATTAACAATTGTGTTTTGGGGATACATACTACTACAAGTTTCTTAGCTTCTTGTATATTCCCTTCAAATAACATTATGTGTACCGCATGTTGATATGGTTTTAAATTTTGATGTCTGTTTAATATTGTTTGAATAAATAAATAAATAATATTTATCAAATTCAGTGTCTGCAAAGTATGGTGGGAGAACATACTGATGACATATTTCCTAATATAGTGTAGGTGTATATATATACATGGTACACTTACTGGTTTAAACCAATTAGATGTGAGAGATTAATTATTATATAGCACCTCCCCACCCCCGACACACATGATTGATCATGATTGATCAATATATTTTAATATTTATCTTTCAGACTGTTGAAACAGATGGGGCAACAAATGCTGATGCCTTTTATATAGAACGAAGAGTGTATCTCATTGTTACTAATCGAGGTCAAAGTGGAAGGTCTTTGACAAAATCCAGGCTCTATGCTGTGGATAAAAATGGAACACTCACCGTGGTTAGTAGCATGTCAGCTAGTTTAAAGTCTATGTTTTGTATTTAGCATATCTGATTAATTATATAAATTACATGAACAGATCATGTCATGAACTTGTCTTTATATCTGTAAGTAAGACAACGTTTTTACAATTTCTAAAAAACATACAAAAACATACAAATGATTTTAGACATCAGCCAATCAGTAATTCATCTGATTAATTAATCAATCTATTCATTTATCCATTCATGCATTCATTTACCAGAGTGAGAGAGTGAGCAAGTGAGTGAGCAAGTGAGTGAGCGAGCGAGCGAGTGAGTGAGTGAGTGAGCAGGCAAGAAAGCAGATAGTCAGTGCAGTTTCAATCAGTCATCTAGCCACTGTTCTAGAACCAGTCAACCTGTCTATCTATCTGTCTAAACAGAAGATATATTTCATAAAAAATAGGTTCAGGAATTTAATACAAGAGGTGCCACTGATGTCGCTCACATCTCTGATGATTCGGGACATTATGTGATGATAACTAATTACCGTGACAACAGAGATAACACTAGAGTGAAGTCAGATGTCTATAGATGGGAGTCGGATAAAGGACAGTTTACCATCCTGCCTGTCTATTATCTGGATACTGTCGGAGCCATCGCTGTGGAAGCACTTCATCTCGATGAAAAAATGTTTGTTTTCGTGGCCAGTTATTTGGATTCAGTCACAGAGAGCCACGAACTAAAGTACGTCTGGTTACTGTGATATAAAGACATATTATTATGTAAACTGTTAAAACTGCAATTACATGAATTATAATGGTTCCATTTTTATTTATTTACTGACATTCAAATGTGACGTTGGTGCGTCCGTTCTTATGTCAGTGACCATGGAAAAACCTGAACTAAAGACTGATCTGTCATCTGTTTAGATATAGCAATAATAGTTCATATGATTTGTATTTAAGTTTAATATCAAGCTAACATTGAATAGAAATAGGAAACAAAAGTGATGCTGTGTATGAAAATATGTATTAAATATGGTAGTTCTTGGTCCGTTGCTCTGATTCATAATTTAATATGATATTTTGCAGGTCAACTTTGCTCAGATTTGACTCATCAGAAGGATTTGTCGTTCATCAACAGTTGCTGACGAAGGGTGCCATCAGTGTGACGTCATTCGTCGCTAGTACAGATAGTTACCTGATCATCGCTAATGAGCAGAACAACTTCGGTGATTTGGATCAGAGTGTAGATGTATATTCTTGGAATGTCGTCACAAAGATGTTTGTCCTAATCCAGAAGTTGCCTGTTATGGACATAAAACATGTACATGTATTCTATATGGAGGAGACTATGAAGTGTATGGTTGATTTTGTTATTAATCATTTGTCTCTTCACAAAATAGTGTTATCCATAGTTCTAAATTGTTTATCATTTATTGTGCAGTACATCACCATCCTTCAACTCCATTAATGGGGCTATGTAAAGTGCAAATTTCTATATTTTTCTCACAAATAAATGGAAATTTCAAATACTGATTTCCAAATGTGAATAAACATTTATACAGCATATTAGCAGTTTTCAGTATTTTAATTGACTTTTAGTCATGTTGGTTCTGAAATATCACGTATAAATTTGGGAGCAAATATTTTGCATGTAATTCCTTTATTTGTGTTTTCAGATTATTTGGTAACAGCCGAATTGACTGGAGAGAGTGAAATATTTGAATGGAACGCATCAATCATGCAGTTTGAGTGTGTTTGGAATGGACCAAGCTTGACCGATTTATATCCAGTGATGATCCAACAAGATCGAAGAGATGTCGTGTTACTTCTGGAAGTCCCACACAGTGATAACATCATTGATTTGGACATATACGAGGTTACAACCATTAAGAGAAAAGAGAGTGATTTTGTTCCAAGGTTGGTTTTTACTTCAATGGTTTTTATATATTTAAATGTGAATTTACATAACATAAATCAAATGTTTTTATTAGTTCTGTGTAATATATGGAAGTGTATTTTAAATGATCATGAAATCCACAACATTTCATCATTGACAGGAAAAAGGATTTGTATTTCATTTGTATGTGATGTAGAAAAGAGTTTGACAAAACGCGCTGAGGAAAACTGATACACAGAAGATCATTGGAAGTATAACTGAAAGACATGATGCTTGATGCTTTGTATTTCTGGGAGAATCCCCAGGCTGTCGATTATTCAGCACAGCAGCCATGATGAAAGGGCTTTCCCATGAATAACGTCATCTTATTCGCAGAGATTTGCATTCATTGAGGCTCAGAAACGTTTAAGACAGAATGGCTTCTAGGCACTTATCAAAGCATAAACATGAAGTTACATGTTTCGGTTGTGTTAGTGTAAATTAGTCATCCTGAAATACAGAAATAATAGCTAAATTACAATCTTCATATCAAAGTTTCTGTACACAGACATGATACTTCCTAATTTGTCAGAGCACTACAACAAAAACATAGCTTCTTCTGGATGACTTTTTACTCACTGCATGGCTTCATGACTCTATTGGGGTGCCCATCTGGACATTAAATAATTGTAGTCTGTATCCACAATTTTAACGTACAAACTACTGGAGGTACATGGTATAAGAGCATCACTGGAAATAATTGTTAGAAGTGCCCTTGGGACACAGACAATTCTGTCGAAATATTCCATTATTAAATCCTCTGAATGGTAACAGAGTAAACATTACAACAGAAATAGTGGAAATAGAATTACTGTAAATAACTCTCAACAGCTCAAGAACATCTGGAGCTCCAAGGTGTTGTCGTTACACACAACGATATGCCTGTTTAACTCCAATGTGAAGTCTGTACTACTGTATGTAACAGATACACGGAGAACAACTAACACCACCACCAAGAAAGGAGGAGAAGATGGGGGGTAGATTGGTCACACACTCCGGAAACCAGCATCAACTATCACCAGGCAGGCCCTAACATAGGGAACCCATAGGGAAAGAGAAAAAGAGGACGCCCAAGGAATACATGGAGAACGGAGCTCCTGACAGACATCAAGAAGACAGGTTACAGTTGGAGGGAGCTTGAAAAGAAGGCCCAGGACAGAAGACTTTGTGACTTTGGAAGACTTTTATCAATGAATTATATCCTAGGAGGGGCAAAGGGTGAACAAATAATCCTCTAGAACACTTCTGAGTGTGGACATTTTATTATCATCTGATAAAAATGCACACATTTAGCCAAATGAAAGAACAGCGATCTGAAGTTTAGAACACTTGTGCAATCAATAAGATGTCTTTCACCAAGTATATCCCAATCAATAGATAGACTTAGGAATGCCATTCTAATATTGACATCTGTTGCGTCATAGATGATAAGATAAGATAAGATCAAATTTAATTAAGCTCGGTAAAGTATACATACAGACATTGGCTGAAAGCTATTAACCGAATGATCATAAACGTGAAAGTATGAGATGATGTGAGATGAGAATGATACGTTGATAGATGAACGACTAGATATACATATATGTCATTAAGTCAGACTAGACTTATGTAAACATTAAATACTACAAGAAGTACATGAAGCATCGCATTTGCTTTAAAGAATAAACTCACAATTAAAACATGTCCAGTTTAGACCTTGCCATACCATAGCAAATTTTTTAAAAACATTAAAATCCATTGTTGCTCTTAGGTCAGTACTTAGCATATTCCATAGTTTTGCACCTACAAATCTGATGGATTTCATTCCATGGTGCATTGTGTTATAATTAAATGGTATAATAGTATGACTGTTTCTCAAGTCATATGACATTTCTCTGAAATTGAACATTTCATGTAAACACCTTGGCCCCATCTTATTAACAGTTTTGTAAACTTCTAACAATATTTGTCTGAGTCATTACACATACAATAGTGGTTTGTTTGTTTTTTGTATTAAGTATCTATATGATGAGGAATAATCTTTAAAAACATAACATAAGGCTCTCTTTTGGATGTTTTTAATTCTCTTCATGTCATACAACTGAACAATAATTAAAATGCAAGAGAATAAAAGATTCAAATAAAACATATTTATCTTCTGTACTAAGAATATTCGCTAACCTATCTAGGACACTCAGTTATTTTCCTGCCTTCTTGCAGGTTTCAAAAATATGTACTTTAAAAAGTTTAATCAGCAGTCTACAAATACACCAAGATGTTTCACTGATTCTAAAGGTTTCAATATAGTATCAGCTACTTTCATTGACTTATCTGAAGACTGTACAGCAGTGAGAAACAAAACAAATTGAAACATATCAGGGTTTGGCTGAATGTAATTTTGCTTGAACCATATTAACATGACATTCAACACCTTTTCAAGATGGTTTTATTGAATGTATTATAAAATAATATTTTTACCATACCGGTAAATCGTATGTTCTTAACTTATAGGTGTTGCCATTTTTATAATATTTTTATTATATAAATTATTAGCAGAAACTTTTATTTTATGGATGTACTGAATGTATTCAGCCTAAATACACGCATTATGAAATTGTATTATGCCTTATGACATCTATTGTCTGTATACATGCCTTCTCTTTTTGGAGGCTGAATATCCAATAAATAAATTGGCTTACATTTTTCATCAAGCATGAACCATTAATCATATAATCAGCTCAATCAGAGGTTGTCATAATATTTATTTCAATTATTAAACTATATAGTGTTCTGTGTTAGATGCGGGAGTTAAATATATTAATCATATAAACTATTCACAAAAACAACAATGATTGGTTTTATGGCCATTTTCATCTTATAAAGAGGTTTCCACACAAGTCTTATCCATTGTAATTGATCTTCCATATCTACCTTATTCAGCTCACACTCTCTCATATCCTTCACACTCTCTCATATCCACCCTGATTCCACGTTATTCTCGACCTTCCTCTACGTTATTCACCTCGTACAACATGTTTCTCTTCACCCACTAACCATCATCTTTCTGTAACACATGTCCCAGCAACCTAAGCCAGTTCCTATTAACAACTTCAGTCACCAGTTCAATCCCAATTATCTCCCTCAGCTCTATACTTGGCACCTTATCCCTCAAAGATACACAACACATCCATCACCACATTCTCATCTCTGTCTGCTCAAATCATTATCATCAGCTCTGCATTCATGGTCCAAGTCTCATTTCCATAGATCATTGCTTTCATCGCACACGTTACATACACCTTCACTTTTAATATCAATGACACATCCTTCCTTGTCAAGATACATGCCATTTCCCAGATTCCTGTTTTCTGTATGTTTATATCTTCCCTCCCCATCTTACACACATAGGCATCCCCAGTTGTACTTAGTGAACCTTTCACACCAGGGCAGCGGCTATGGATGTATCCACCACGCCCTCCACATCCACAGACAGTACACGGACACTTCCCTGTCCTCTCAACATCACTGCAGTTCTTCCTTGAAACCACCACCTTTGTTTTGCTGATGTTAATCTTCAACCCCTTTTGGCTCCATGTACTCCCGCCCATGCTCTCAGCCACCAGCACCAGACCATTAGCATACAACAGCTCCTTGACCTTACGTGTCAGTGCTTCTGTAACAGCCATGAATAGCAATGGACTCTACATTTTCACTGCTGTCCTCATGTTATCATACATTGTCATTAGCTCTTTCACCAGCCATCCTTCAACCCCCACCCCAGTTTATCTATCCCCACCAGATCACTTCTCTTGGCACTCTATAAAATAGCTTTTTCATGTCTACAAATACATTACACAATAACTCTTTTTGCAAGAAACTTCTCTTGCAGCTGTCATATTATGAATAATGCAATTTGCATCAGTATTCCCCTTTTCTGGAGTGTAAATCGAAAATGATTTCCATCAGAACTCGCTTTCTCTTAATTTTCTCTTGTAAGCCACCTCCATTAATTTCATTTCATTTTCTAACAATTTGATCACCAAATATTGAGTGCCTTAGGTGACATATGTGTATTATAATAATTTGACTAGTATGATCAGAGGAGTTTGTAGAGTGGATGGTTGAAGTGAAGTGTGTTGTCATTTATTAATTTACTCCTGGTAATACTTAAGTAGATTAAAACATATAACATGTACCAAAAATACGCATTTACATAAAGCCTGTAAACACTGTTATATCATCTTTGTGTATTTGTAAATGTGCATGCATTCGCATAAACACACACACACTCTCTCTCACACAGATAGTCTCACACACATGCACACACACACAGTGACACACAACTAACATATGCTCTATACAGTAGATCATTTACAAACATTTCATTTATACATATTTATGTATATTATTCTATGATAATGAGTTCCATGTATAATTATGCATTACCTGAATAGTATTTAGATTTGTTTCAGTAGTTTTTTAATGCGACTAAATTATTTATATATTTCAGATCTGTCACAGTTATATTTGAAGACGGCCAGACATCGATACAGGTACCGGTTGAGGTAATAGACGATAATCTCCCAGAAGACACAGAGAGTTTCAACGTACAACTCCTCAATCCAAAATTTGGAGCTCAGCTAGGGCAAGATGACATTGTTACGATTAATATCCTCTCTAGTGATAATGGCCATGGGATTATTGTTTTCTCACAGGTATTTACATTACATATCAAATTTATTATGGTTATATGAATGTTGCTGATCTTGTCTTATTTTGAGGATAAGTCATCAAATATTTAAAGTTCTTAAACTGCAATACCAATAAGTATTTCATCCTTCCTACCACAGGGAACTGAAGGTTGACATGGTGCAATCATCTCGTAACTAGAAAAGAAATCATTCAACCAATTTAATTTTCAATCCTAAGCCTGTAAATATTCTAGTTTGGATATTTTCAATGATCAAGATTTCATCACATATCACGGATCTAGTACTTAGTAGAAAGTTGTAATAAATATCAATTTCTCACATTTAAAAGTTAAATATATTTACCTTATATTTGTTGTTGTTTTATTATAGGAATATTTTTAATCATTATATTCTGGCCATTTTAACAGTTTAGCCTTTTACAGAAGTGGTTCTTCCATATTTTTTGATGATAAAATTTGGCAGCGATATATATATATATATATATATATATATATATACCATGGTCATGGAAAATCCTGGAAACATGTTATGGGAAGTCAATGAAAAGTCTTGTTAATAGATAAAAGTTATGAAATTTAGCTGAAGTAGGAAAAGATCATATAAAACTGCAGCTGGAAGACCAAAAGGGATTTATGTTCCTTTCATCCTGAGCTACGCATTAATTAATGTTGTTTTTGAAAATAATTTTTATATGAGATTTCTGTGGAAAAGCATGAACACACCAAAAACTATTTAACAGTGTCTGTGTATATGTATGCATGTGTGTGTGTGTGTGGGGTATTGACAAAAATGCTACTCAGTGACTAATATGTTCTGTTATTAATATTTTGCGTTTTTCCATCTTTTAATCATCTCCAGTTAACTATTTATTTGATACAAGATCTTTTTCAATATTCTTTATACATTTTCTTTTCCTGCGAGCATAATTTGTTACGTCACAATTAAATGATACTTTTCAGGATTCCCTGGTACTTCATGTTGAGGAGACTCCGGGAGCTGATAATGTGATCCAGTTAAATGTTGTTCGTCAATTCGGTGTCAGTGGACATGTAATTGTACAGTGGGCTATGTCTGGAGATCATCAAGGACTTTATGATCTGAATCCAACACGAGGAACTGTATGTATCATGTGCCTGATGTTCATCTTTCAAGGTTCCCACAGCACAGGGAAAACAGGGAATATGACTTGAAATTTCTCCTTGGGGGAAAACACAGGGAATTAAAAAAAAAATACAGGGAAATCTTTTATGTCTTCATTTCAAATTTCTACCATTAAGGGTGGATGGAAGCCGTGTTACTAAAAACAAAGTTCATTCAACATGCAATTTTTGCACAGAATACATGGGGAAATTTCTTATATAAGGCAGGGAAAATTCAGGGAAAATACAGGTAATTTGATTGTTGAAATCTTGTGAGTACCCTGATCTGTATCTCCAGGCAGGATATTCACTCAAACATTCATTTCTGTATGTGCGAAGATTAGACCTTATGAATTTGCTCTAGTTTATCATTTTGGGATGATAAACAATGGAGTATAATTTTAGTAGAAATTAATTAATTAAAAAATATGATTATACAATTTCACTGCAGCATAAATCTGTCAGGGTCACTAAGTGTAGTGAGGGATACTTGGAACACAGATGACTGCTTTAAGGGTGCATTTTTGTACCGAATTAAAGATGTTTCATGGGAGAATATGGAAAGTTAGCAATGCTGTTTGGCATGTTTACATTAATGTGGTATATGATATGATTGGTTTTATTATAATTGTTTTAGCTTGCAGTATTAAAAAGCCATCAGTAAATTTAAAACTTTTGGGGCAATATTCATAAAGGCGAGATCTAGACAATATATAATTGGAAGATATTTAGAGGATGGTCAGTTAATAAAAATATATCAGATCATTATAATAAACTCAACAGTGGATATGTAATGTCTAAAACATATGGTGTTATATTTAATAGATACTGTTTATTGATAATTGTTTTTTTTTTGGGTTTGTGTTAGATTGAGTTTGCAGATGGTCAATCAGTGACCACAATTAGTATTACAATCAGAGATGATGGCATACCTGAACAAGATGAGACATCTATTGTCACTCTTGTCAAAGTGTTGGAAGATGGCAGTGACATTCCTGGAAAAGGAGCTATTATTGGTATGTATGTTATGTGTGTATATATGTTTTGTTTTGTTTTATGTTTGTGTGTATTTGTGTGGGGTGTGTGTGTGTGTGTGCGCACACGTGCACATGCAGAAACACATGTATAATAAAAAGTGCTCCATGTCTTGAAATGTTTAAATCTGTTTTAACAATTCACCAGTAAATAATATCATTTATTAATATTTCTTCTTTAACCATATATATATATATATATATATATATATATATATATATTATGTGTGTTGTTTTGTTACTGTAAATTTTACATTCCTTGGGTGATTATCATTTTAACCATTTTAATGATTCTCAGAGTAGAGCTCATCTAGCTGTCAACGTTAATAAATAATTGTTTTTATTTCCAGGATCTCAGAATAGAGCTCAGCTGACAGTTCTCGCCAATGATTCTCCTTATGGCGTAGTACACTGGGACAAAAGCCAGTATACTGTTGTAGAACCGGAGAATACGAACAGCTTAGTGAAACTTATTATTATACGAAGTCAGGGTTTAGCGGGAGACATTACAGTCTCTTACCTGTAGGTGTACATTTTAATTGGAGTTGTCATGTTTGTCGTAATAATCCACTTCAAATGATCATCATCATGTTATTTGTTTACCATTATTGTTATTTTCCTGACAGTGATCTATAGTATAACATATAAGGCCCTTATAACAGTTTCTGATCCTTATGCTGCTGAATATGATCTTTGTACTTACCTGTTTCTACAGCTATCACTGCTTGTTAAGAAGCAGCTAATAATTTAGTTACCCATCATACGCGTATCATCTTAAATATTGGTGTCAAAATTATTTTCAGCAATGGCATGCTGCAATGGGTTCAGCCATCTTTAGAACTCTTCTTAATGGATCGGTTTATGAGACAATTCCTGTTTTATCTGTGCAGTAGACTCTGCGGGTTTTCTGGGGCCACTGAAGGGTTTTTCGTCATTATACCCAATTGTCAATCATGACCAAATTCCATGAGCGCAGTTGCCATACATAATTATTGTAATGTACTTTATTGAATTGATTATTGTATAATCTGGAGATGATTGCTGTTAAATAATCAACCTTTTCCATATTATCATCATTATCAAACATCATCATCATCATCATTCACCCCACACAATCATCATTTTCCAGTAAATTTAAAACCAGTAACATCTTAGATGTTAGCCATATATACCGATATTGCCATAAATTAGTACGTTCTGCAAAAAGTTACCTGTAATTAAAGAGATCTTCATAATTGTGCTACACAATATCATAAATACCATTAAATGTTTGGTATATATTTTGTATACAGGACCAGTCCTGCAGATAGTGAACTGCCTATCAACCAGGCCTTGTCTGGTGTTGATTATACATCTGTACAGTCAAGTGTAACAATGGTTGAAGGTCAGACACAAGCACCAATAGAGATCACTGTTTTGCCTGTAAGTTAATTAGCCATAACATTTTTTTCTTCATAATATTGCAGCAAACCAAGCTGCATCTTGATGTACAATTTGATGGAGATTATAATTCATATCCAGATTGTTTTATATATATATATATATATATATATATATATATATATATATATATATATATATAAAATATATACATGCATATGTACATATGACCATTTCTCCCTTAGGATCAGGATCCAGAATTGAGTGAGTCCTTCTTGGTGAACATAACTAGTGTGAAGTTGATTGGCTCTACCGGAGTAGATCCTTCCAGACCAACTGTACAACATCCAGGCAATGTAGCTAAGGTTACTATAGAGGAGAATGACAACCCGAGAGGAATGGTTCAGTTTAGTGTAACTAGAGTAAGTGTCTCTATATATAGTGAGGTAATAGGGATACCTTTATTCACTTTATGATACAAATAATGTAGATCAGCAAGTGTTGACGATCGCATTAGGTTGGCAAATGGCCTAAAATCGCCAAATTAATAGACGGCAACATTTTCCCATTTACAGTAGGCCTATAACACCCTGAATATTTCTCATGGCCAAAATGTCTAGGGGTGCGTGGTTGAGGCTGAATTGCCCATGGTCAAAACGTCCGTCTATCGTAACACACAATCATAAATCGTGTCGAAGGCTCACTATTGTTCTCCATAATGTGAGCTTGTGCAGGCAAATTAATCTATATGCAACAATTAAACTGAATGTTGGTCAATAAGCTATTTATATTTAATATTACAAATGTTTATTTCACAGCAAAACATGGGAATTTATCTGAGTTAAAAGTGTAAATATCAAACCAATTGCAGAGAATGTATCATCAATATTAAGCATCGAGGGATGTGATTGGCCAGGAATTTCACTCTCTAAATAGACTCCTCTTTCAAAACGGTGCATTAAAACACCTAATTACGATAATCATTTATTGACAATATTTTCACAATATAAAATCACCTGGCAATATCCTGTTCATATACAGCGTACTTCAATCTGGCACCAACCAGATTGAGAGCATTCACAGTACAACGCTCAACATTCACACCCAAGCTAATAGCGCTTTATATTAAACATTTAAAACAATTGAACTCTGACACTTGTTTCGAGTTCTTCGGTTGCTTTCTGTATGGCTTGTGATAACAGCGAGTCTACCCAGCCATTGAGAAGAGCGTCTTTTTCGCTTGTGGTGTTGTCAAATGCATGCAGTATATCCAAGCAGAGTGAAGTGGTTTCAAGGTTGATATCCTTAAGTGAATCTGTGTTTCTACAATGTGATCCAGATGACCTCCCTTGAAAGTGGTGCATGATTGGACAAGAATCAGTTAGCTTGTGTGTGATAGTATGTTTTGCTTTTGATGTAAATTACAAGAAAATACAGGTGTCGGTGTGTTTTCAGTGAAATTATTCATGGATTTACATGGGTATTTTGTACTTTATATTACAGATAATTTTAGAAACGAGAATACACCAAATTAAAATATTGCAATCTTTTCCAGATGATCAAATTCGCCAACTTAATACGATGGCATCATTTGCCCATTTACGGTAGTCAGATAACTCGTACAGTTAATACCTCTGCACTTATTGTTTTGCCTGACACACACATACACATTATAGATATTGAGATGCACAGGATTAGATACACCTAGGTTTGCATATACTCATGCACTGACACACACACACACACACACACATACACACACACACACACACACACACACATATGCACATGTACATAAACACACTGATAAAAATACAGATAAAGTGGCAGATAGGCGGACATAATTAGGTAGACGTAGTTAGGCAAACAATCGCAAATGTGCTCATACACTTATCCATCCATGTATGCATATGTTCATACACACACAAAATCTGAAGGTTTCACAACCTTCATTTTGATATGACATTTCTCTGAATGATACACATCATAATCCTTTTTTTAAAATTAGAACCAAGAAGGTCGTGTTGATGTCTTTGAAGGCATAGGAGTTATAGAGCTGAATGTAACGAGAACCTTAGCTGATTATGGGGCTGTAGATGTTACTTGGCAGGTAACACCAAGAGAGTCTGATGTATATGACTTCTCACCTGCTGGAGGTCAACTCAGGTATTATCAATTTAATGTTATTTATAAGCAGATGTTAGGTTGATATGGTGGCAGTTTGTAAGATTTTGGTTTAAGTTTAATTTGTTTTTGATCTTTCTTGTCTTATCTTGATTAGGTTCAAAGAAGGTGTAGCTATTAAGCCTATCAAAATATACATTGAAGACGATGATAAACCTGAGCCACTAGAGGTAAGTAATATACATCTACATCTATAAACCATGTGATAGGCTGACAAGAACATATCTAGAAATATGAATGGAAAATGTATATGGACTGAGAAACACACACATGTACACTTATACATGCACATGAACACACACGCACAGAGACACACACATGCACACCAATACACACACACACACACACACACAGACAGACACACAGACACACACATGCACACCAATACGCATACACACTCACTCATACACACATATACACATTTGCTCAGATAAACAAACCTGGGTCAATTACTTTGAAATGTAATATATTACTATTACTTCTAAGTATTGCTATTACTATTACACTTGATATTGAATGTAATATATTACTATTACATTTCTTACTATTACTATTATATTTTTGCTTATGTTATTATTATTATTATTATTATTAGTAGTAGTAGTAGTAGTAGTAGTAGTGGTGGTAGTGGTATTGGTAATCGTAATGATACTGCTGGTAGTTTTATATGTTACTGGGTCACTCTCATAATAAAATAATACAAAACAAAATTTCATTTACATATTAAACCAACAGTGTTCAGTTGACCGTATTACACACACACACTTACACAGAGAGAGGGGGGGGGAGAGAGAGAGAGAGAGAGAGTTGTATGAATAATCATGCTGAGAGATTATGGTGGATATTATAGACAAATACGTGTACAACAGGTATACACGTATATTGTCTGTAAATGTTGCCATGTCTGTTTTCCTAACAATATTTAGACTTATCTATCTATGTGTTGCTACACAGAATAAGCAATCATAGGCATATTATTAAAAAGGGCATTAAACAGTAGATTCTAAGACTGACTATTACAGAGAGATTGACTGGACAGTTCACAATTATATCACAGACATACAGGTAGACAGACTAAGAGATACATCCAGAAAGAGACACTGGGCGCCTGCGTGGTCTAATTGGTAGCATGTTGGACCACAGACCACTACCACCTGAGTTCGAATCTTGGCGTGGGTATATCCGGATGCTGTTTCATCTCTGACTTAGCTTCATTACCTTCGGAGGTTGCTCGGCCCATTTAGCCAACCATGTGCACAAAAGTGGCCGTAAAACATCAATCATCATCATCATCATCATCAGAAAGAGACATAGATTTTGTTTTAAAGTACAGATTAGTTTATGGATAGATGAAGGTACATTTGTTACTTTCAGACATTTGATGTGAAGTTACTGAGTGTATCAGGTGGTGCCACCTTTGGGAGAGATACCTCAGTACGTGTAGGAATAAGAAGAAACGACTCACCAAATGGCGTTCTTGCCTTTCTTAAGTCACAGGTAGGAATTAACAAAATGTTTTTATCCCTTTTATATGTTTCTGGGACATATGTTAGTGAAATAACAATACATTCCTGTCTTGTTGTGTTTAGATATCTGTTAGAGAGTCTTCAAATATGTCAGATCCCCATGGTGTTGTACATGCTGTCATTGTGCGTAGTGGTACAACAGGTGTTGTTAGTGTACAGTGGAGGCTGAATCCCGAAGCTGTGGATGACTTCCTTCCGCCACTGGCAGGACAGGTCACCTTTAATATGGTAAGTGTCAGCATCTAAGACAATTTGTGTAATTTTATAGGAGGTGTGAATATAATTAAGGAAGCTTTGTTTGCTGATCAAGTAATACTGGTAGTTTGTTTCTACACGTGATCAATAATAAATGATTAGATGACTTTTGAGACACCTTTCACTCTTTAAAAGTATCAAAAATTATAGCCCCTTTAATTTTCTCATAAGCAGTCATTATAAAGATTACACCTTTCATCAGATGACTTATAGTTATACTTTTAAGAAACTTCCCCAGATATTCCCAAGATAATTTTTTCTCTGTTTCTCAGTTAATTCAATTACCAGTAACATTAAACTTTATGAATACAATAAACTGGTCATACATGATTCAGTTTACAGTTTATATTGGCAACTTTATAAAATTTAACTTATACTTATGGTTACTGTATATATCTTCCATAGCCCATTCAATGTTAATAAATAACTAAATATATTTAAACATAGCTGAACAGATTTGAATGTTTTGTGGAAACCATGGAATTTGATGATAACAAATTAATGTGCTTAAAATATTTGATTACTATTATGTCCAGGAATCCTGTATCTTAATGTCATGGTTAACTGATCTACAGAGAAATGATATCTCTAACTTCTCACCCATGAAGCAACATTTACTTTATAATATATGCATTAACATAAACCATTTAAAAGATTTACAGTGATAAAATGTTGATATGGGACTGTTAGAAGCACACTTATTATTGTGCAATAATAGAAATCTATCATTTTCAGAATATTGACAATTGCTATAAAAGATGTTTTCCTCTGACATCAGTGTAAATCTTTGTTGATGTTGATTTGTGTTTATCTGACAGTGTTCACCTGTCTTTTTAATATCAGTCATCACCTTAGTTACGATAATTAGTGAATCGAAGAACAACAAACAAGCCACCATCCATATATATATTCCAAAACAGAACGAATTGTTAGATAACATTTTTGACAAAATATAAATGAATTGTACAACACTTTCTAATTTTATTTGGTTAAGTTTGAGTGTAATAGACTACCTGTAGTAAACACCAGGAAGCAACAAAGATATTGATGTTACCATTATAGACATTAGAAAAAAATTACAAATGGCGATTTTCTGCTCTCTAATCAAGATAAGTTTCTACAAGATGATTCACACTGTAAATATTAATATAATATTTGGTATGGATAACAATAGAAACACCCATACAGAGAGGATATTAACAAATACCGGTATACAGTTAATCTCAATAAATACGTTTTAAGAAACTTACTAACTCATTGCTGACACTAGTAGAGATGACCAATTCAAAACTTCATTTATTTGGAAGAATCGGGAGATTAGTGTTTGCTATCATTGGGCAGAAGTTTGTATTTTAATGGAAAAGTCTCTATCTTTATGCTCAAGCCAATAATTCTATCTCTGTATGTGTGTGTGTGTGTGTGGTGTTTGGTTGGGACTTCAGATTTGTGCTGGATTGGAACAGGCGTGAGTCAGGGATATTAATACTGTAAAGTGCCTTAGAGCAGCTATCTAGCTGAATAGGGCGTTATATAAATGCCAAATACTCAAAATAATGTAGAACTGTACAGATGGCAGTCATATTTTAGGTATATGGTCTGAGTATACATTGATGATAATGAAACAGATAAAGTTTAATCTGTTACTGCTGGGTACTTAAGCCACTTCTCTGTGATACTTACCCAAAATTCATTTACCGCAATGTGCTTCACACATAAAGCAGACTGAAATAGATAAGGATATTAATTTAGATATACAAATATTTGTTGTATTATATCTACACTCGAATAGTATTTGTCATATAGAAGTAATTTTTATTGTATGACTTTTTCAGAATGAGACTAAAAAGACAGTCGTTCTTCGTACAAAGCCAGATGACGTATTGGAGGGTGAAGAAACGTTTACACTCTCTTTAATATCAGCTAGTAATAATGCAGACATTTCACCAACAAGAGCTGATATGACTGTAACCATACTGGCTGATAATGGGGCTAATGGTGTTATACGAATAACACCTGATACTAAACAGGTGTTTATAGGAGAACCTACAGTAAGGTAAATCTTAACAAATGCCTGTAGGTGTATGAGTGAGTGAGTGAGTGAGTGAGTGAGTGATTTTGTTAGTGAGTGAGTGAGTGAGTGAGTGGTGAGTGAGTGATTGATGTGAGTGAGTGAGTGTGAGTGAGTGAGTGAGTGAGTGAGTGAGTGAGTGAGTGAGTGAGTGAGTGAGTGAGTGAGTGAGTGAGTGAGTGAGTGAGTGAGTGGACGTGTGAATGAGTACTTTGTTTAGGCTTGTACAGATCTCACCATGAATGTATATGGCTCAGGGGCAACTTGTTGGGAAATAAGATTAACAATACTGGGATTCAAACCCTGAACCTGGTTGATTGCATCATGGTATTACCAACTGCCTTTGTTCTGTTATGTATATATGTATGTAATTGTGTGTATGCTTGCATGTGCATGTGTGTGTGTGTGTGTGTGTGTGTATTTTAGTGTGTGCACGCACGTTTGAGTGTGTGTATGTGTGTGTGCGTGCGTGCGTGCGCGTGTGCTATGCCATTATCAGTCCCCACCAGCAACCATAGTATAATGCCTTTCCTTACTATTTGTGTATATCATTTTATAGTAACGATGGAAGTGTAGCTGTCAACATCACAAGAGGTCATGGTATTTATGGTGAGGTGACTGTTTCCTGGATGTTGATGCCAGAAGATCGTCAAACTTTTGTACAGATCCAAGGTCATGTCCTACTTCATGATTTGCAACAGAATGCCAATATCATGTTACAGGTATTGTATATCACTTTTATTTAGTATAATTCTCATATTTTGAGAATTGTTTTTTATAGTTATTTAGGAATGATTGACAACATTTACCGGGCGCCTCCATGGTCTAGCGGTAGCGTGCTGGACCACAGATCACTACCACCCATGTTCGAATCCCGGCGTGGGCATATCTGAAGGTTGTTTCGTCTTTCACTTCGTCTCATTACCTTTGGAAGTCGCTCGGCCCATTTAGCCTACCTTATGCACAAAAGTGGCCGTAAAACATCAATCATCACAATCATCTTGACAACATTTACCGTTTCCCAACATCAGGTGTTTCTTAGCTGAATATGTTGTACTAATAATTAATGTTATGAAGTGAGATAGTTTTTTAGATGAAAACAATTATTTTCAGGTGTTGACCAGGGCATATTAATGTGTAATTGATGTATTTTTCACGCAAGTTTTCAGTTAAAATTTGTCCATTGATTGTGGATTATTATATTTTTAATTGATAATGATTACTATATAAACAAAAACCTCTACTGATCTCCATATATAAACATTGTGTACATTTATGAATGATTTTACAAAATTTTCTTTCACTCGGTGAGTCCTTGACATGTTTGTAATGGGGTTACATTTTAATATTTAATTTTATAATAAATAAAAGATTTTAAAATGTGAATCAAGCAAACCTTCATATTAGTTTGGATGAACAATTTAATGTTTGTTTGTGTAAATATGGGGTGCCCTTTACTTATATATCTAGTGTGTGTGTGTGTGTGTGTGTGTGTGTGTGTGTGTGTGTGTGTGTGTGTGTGTGAATAGACAATTTCCAAGTGCTTTCCAACAAGCCTGAGTATACACAACTGTTATCTTGTTACTTAAATAGATGGACAACTCAGAATCAGACCTTATGATGTTATCTGTTATTTATTGGTATCATGAAGAAGATCAAGTGTGAGGCTCCTTGCTAAACTTGTTTATAAAATTGCTAAAATGATGGGATAAACCATAAAAGAATGTTATATACATTCATATTGTCAAGGTGTAATATTGCAGTATGGGTGTGTGTGTATATATATATATATATATATATATATATATATATATATATATATATGATTGATGGGTGCCAAAGAGATAGAGGAGATGATCCATCCTTCACAACTGCAAACCATTGTTTATGGAAGTGTAATCCATCCTTTTAAATTATGTGTTCTTGCTGCTGTTTATTTTTTTATCGGGTATAGAAAATTTTATGGAAACTTGAGGTTTAATAAATCACATTGGTAACATATGTTATATGGTTAGCATGGTGATGACGTACTGATTTTACCATTATCCCTTTAATCTGAGATACTAGATTACTTCAAATCTTTCTGTTTATCAAATTATTTATCTGTTTTCTTTACCCTACATGCCACATGGATATAAATATGCTTTATATTTTTCTGTTTATAAAATTATTTATCTATCGGATTAAATTCACCTTAGTTATCAGTGATTATCTAAGAGGGCTAGTCTAGTGGATGGGTTTGATGGATTGTTACTGTTGATATTTGCATACAGAAGTGATGAGCCTGTTATTACGTCCCCTCGAAAGCCTGGCTGATTATTAGCTCACCATAATGATAATTCATCAATGGAATATTATTAAAATAATGATGGCTATTATGGCTAATCGTATGTTATATCAGGAGTTGTAATAATTATTTATCATTATGTGTTTGGTTAATATTAATTTTCTATATTATGTGTTGTCAGTATATCTTAGCATGTGATAAAGTATTATTTACAAGTTAAATCTCATAAATAAATATGATACAATCATGTTTATGACACATAATTATTCTTATTGAATCTTATTTTTTATCTCTATTCAGAACTTTCATCTATTTTATGGAAACCCAAATTTTATACAATTATTTTCAGGCAGTAGATGACACTATTCCAGAACAGAGAACTACGTATACTCTTCAGCTAACAAAAGTGACAGGTGGCGCCATCTTGGATCCGGAAAATAGCATGGCTGAGGTGATCATGGTGGCAAGTGACTTCCCTCATGGTCTTTTTGAGTTTGGAGAACCTCTAGAAATACTCACTGCAGAAAGTGATAAACAGGTAACAGTTATTATAAGTTTATTAATGATATTTTCTTATTTTTCTTTGTATCTAATTTTTAGACATACACTGACAAAGCGCATATGTTGCTGTTCAGTCTGAACTGTTGTAAAGTTTGTTTGACAGACACGCTGGATATTGTGCTTGATACATATCTATAATGTTAATATATTGTTATTATTGGTGCGTATTAACGAGTGACCCAAGTGATTGTTTATTTATGAATACAGGTTTCTGTAGTAGTGGAGCGTCATTTTGGAGATATTGGTCTGGTACAAGTAAATTATCAAACATCTCCGGGTACGGCACAGTCAAATGGGATGTCTAATCCAGATTATATATCCGCCTCAGACTGGATTAGGTTTGATGATGGTCAGATAAAAAAGGTGATAACAATCGCGTTAATAGATGACAATGATCCAGAAGGTCCGGAATACTTCTATGTGAATATCACAGGAACTGAACTGATTATGCCAAGGTATGCGTTAGGTTTTTGTTGATGTTTTTCAAACATAATGTTATCTAGGAATAGATAATAGTCAGGTGGTCAAATTTTACATTATTGATTACAACTAATTACATTTGACTGCAGTTAGCAATAGAATGATTTTGTGATGTATTGTGAAGTAGTACATTTGTCTGGGTGTACATGTACACACACATATACATACACATACACACACACACACACACCAGACATGGGGTCAATTCAATTCCGGAATTGGAATTGATTATTTTAAATTCAAATTTCAAATTGAATCAATTTATTTCAGAATATAACATTCCATATACATACGAATTATGATACACTGAAATATATAACACACATAACAAATTATAAACAAATTATAAATCAAGTATTTTCGTCCATCTAGCACAAGAGCTAGAATGATAGTAAAACAAACTAGAAACAATACATTGTACTAGCAAATTGCTAATAGCACCTATACATGTTTTAAAACTATAAAGTTTTTGTGAACTAGCACCCCAAATAAATCAATATTATCACTGACATACATGACAGACATGCTCCCCCCCTCCCTTAAAATACCAGATATGTTCTGTATATATTATTAAAGGCCACTACAACATGCTTATATGTATACTGTTTATACGTTGACCACAAATGACAGCCATAGGCATTGCAAAGGAATGATCTAAATAAACTTACTTTAATACTGGAGGACCATGTTTTGAAGTGACTGATAAGCATAATCCCTCTTGAATAAAGTGATTTAACATATCTCATGATAGCATCATCATCCTGATGTTTGTCATGTTTAATTACCCCTAAATATTTGTTACTTGTCACAAAAATTTGGTTTGAAACACATATGCTCTCTTTTTCTCATTTAAAATAATCAAATTTGGAACAGCAAAGTCAGCCCATATATCAAGCAGTTCCTGGTGAGCTGAAGGTGAGGGAGCTATGATACAGGTATCATCCAGGTACATTAAATGATTTATGATCAGGCCATTCATACTACAACCAATATGACTCAACTTGCAACTGAACTCATCCATGTATATATTAAACAACACAGATGACATAATTTCACCCTGTTTTACACCATTAGACACAGTAAAGAATTGGGAGAATTGGTTACCCAACGTACACAAAATGTTTGTTGACAATACCAGAATATGAGAAGACCCATCAAAGTAACATCAACATTACGTTTATTAAGTTTCTTAAAGAGACACCAATGATTAATATGATCAAATGCTTTTGAAGCATCAACATAACAAATATGTACTGGACTAGAGCGTAGATTATAATATTCTGTTATCTGCTTGAGAGTGTACACACACATCTCTGTATCATGTTTACCTTTAAATCCAAACTGATTACTAGAAGTTTCCAACTGAAACTGTAGTCTATTCAACAATAAGAGTTCCAAGATCTTGGAAACAAGGAGTGATAACAAAACATGCTTCCGACAATACATTATGCTAGGAAATAACTAGAAGCACATGAACACGCTATGAAACTATAAACCTTCTTGAGAATCGGCACCCCCAAATGATTCAATGTTATTATTGATATAAATTACAAACTCAAATTACAGACATACTCTCCCACTTTTGAATACCAAATGATTTTCTATAGTTATGATTAAAGGGCACTACAACACCGTTATATGAATATTATTTATTCTTGGAACACAAATGACAACCATAGGCATTACAAAGGAGTGATCTAAATATGTTTTAAATAGACTGTTAAAGATATTCACCCTGAAATAAAGTGATTTAACATGTCTCGTAATATCATGATCATTCTCATATTTTTCATCTATAAATACATCTAAATATTTGTTGCTAGATACAAAAGTTAGAGGTACATTAGTAAGACATAGAATAGGCACAAATAAACCACTTATTAAAATAATCAAATTTGTAGCAGATGTAGAGTCAATTCCATTCCAGAATTGGAATTGATGGGCAATTCCGTAATTGGAATTGCTTATTTAAAAAAAAATGGAATTGAAATTGATAAATTTGGAATTGGAATTGAAGTTTGCTACAAAAAAAACAACAATTTAAATCCACAAATTAATTGACCATTTTGTTTCTTAATTCAGAAATATTTCTTCCATGACAATCCTACTTGGAATATAAACTCTTCAGAGTAGGTACTCCAAGTAGGTACTCGGAGTAGGTATTCGGGGTACCTACTCATGGTAAAAAGTAGTAGGTAAAAAGAGTAGGTAAAAATTGGAATTGATAAATTTGGAATTGTATTGGAATTGAAATATTTGATGCGGAATTGGAATTGACCAAATGGGATTGTAGCATCAAAGTCAGTGCAGATGTGAAGTAATTCAGGAGTGTGATGGAACTATGATACAGCTGTTATAGGATATACATTAAATGATTTATGGTTATTCTATTCATAGTACAACCAATATTACTCTGGTCCAAGTTGTATCTATGCTCATCCGTGTAAATATTAAACAAAACAGGTGACATAATTTCATCTTGTGCCAGTAGACTGATTCTTTATATGAATTAACCAATTATATCAATATTTTTTGGTGTCTAATGATTAGACACAATTAAATATTGGTATAATTGGTTACCCCAAAGTATACAGGATGTTTGTTTACAGTACCAAGATATGGTAAGATGGATCAAAATGACACCAATATTACATTTAATAAGTTCCTTAAAGAGAAATATTGAGATAACAAATATATACTAGACTGGAGCATCGACTAAAGTATTTCTGTTACCTGCTTAAGAGTACACACTCACACACACATATATCCATACTATGATTTTTTTAAACCGAATTGATTATCAGAAATTTCGAACTAAAGCTGTAATCTATACAACAATAAAAGTTCCAATATCTTGGAATCAATGCTAGTAATGGCAGTAGGCTTCTAATTGTCTTTGCCTATAATAATACCCTTTTTGTTCATGATAATAGGAACAATAATGGTCTCCACAAATGTGACAGTCAACAGAATTGATAACAAACCAGTAATTTTAAGGTGTGCACGTTTAAGGTGTTCACTTTGCACAAAGTCAATACCTACACTTCTACCAATTTTAAATTTATTAATTGCCTGCAGAGAATTGGGAGCATACCGATTTTGACAATATCATTCATAATAAATTCTACATACGGGTGATTAGAAATAGAGTTTAACGATTCAATATAGTGGTCCTACCCCACGTTAGTTATGTTAATATTAGCCAATATTAATTGATGTTATATTTGCAGAAGTGAGAATTATACGAAGATCCGAGACCTCTCATTAGATATGCCACCAGCTGTTGGTCCATTTAATGTTGCTATGGTCACCATTGATAAGAATGACTTAGCTGAAGGAATTGTCCAGTTTGGTGTATCACCTTCAACAGGCTTCATTGGTAATGTATATGGTTGTTGTTATTCTGTGTGTATAGGTTAATACAATATAAATATGAGCATAATAATAGTGTGTGTGTATGTGTATGTGCATGTGTGTGTGTGTGATTTAAAGCACTGAAATTTGTAATTTTATACTCCTTCTGCTGGTCTGTGTACGTCAGTGTTATCCAATATAAGGATTGTGGAATGTTTATAAAATATGTTGTTGACTATGAAATTTGATTTTCTTAATACAATCATTACATTTGACACGAATTTCTTGCAGCTAATGAAAATGATGGCTTGATCAAGATTCCTGTTATAAGAGAAAATGGATCATTTGGTGAAGTGACTGTTTTTATTGAAGCTCAAGACATCACAGCCACACAAGGATACGATTACAAGTTGCCGAAAGCCTCTGTTGTCATCATAGATGGCACAAATCAGAGTGACTTCAATGTCATTATTGAGAATGATTCTTTACCAGAATTTGAAGAAAGCTTTTCCCTCGTCATAACTAGTATCAAAGGTGTGTGCATTCAGTGAATCCAGAACTTACATTAAGAAAAGTATAAAAACAGATTAATTTCTGTTATTATTTAAATCAAGCTCGGTTGATCCAAAAGCAGTTATAATTTGGTTAAGTATAAGGAGCATACTTGTTGTTGTCTGTCACTCTCGTTTACAAATCCGTACATTCATAATTCATCATGAAATCAGGGCAAATTTACGGCATTTAGTTGGCAACTTTCAGCGCATATACTTCACAGTAGTTCATCTGATTCTAACAGAATAAGATGGCATGCTGCATCTACAAATGGGAACTTGAGATAATACGCACACTGTGCAGGTTGTGGTTGTTAAACTGTAAAGAATTTATCCCTTTAGTTAGAGTGTAAATTATTTACACTAGTAGTTCTGGTAGTAGTAGTAGTAGTATGATATATTGTTTAGGTTGTACTCTGCATATTGGAATGTATACAAATTTAAGATTGTTGTCTAACCTGCTTGTGTCTATATTCTAACTGTTGTAAGAAGTGGTTTTATTATGATTTCAGGAGGTGCCACTTTTGGTCCAAGAACATCAGTAGATATCACAATTGCCAAATCAGATTTTCCAAATGGTGAGTTTGGTTTCCAGGGACCATCAAAGATTACTCTACCAAATCCAGATGTTTTAACTGAAGTTCCTCTGACAATAAAAAGAACCAGAGGGAGTCTTGGCAGACAAAAGGTACTGTAATGACCCAACTACTTATTTTGTTGAAACAGAACCAGCTATTTGTATGTAATAATAATAATAATAATTTAAGTTAATCAATTTTAATCATTGGCATTATACAGTGTTGCTTCTAGGACATGGTTTTTGCCAGATTCCGGTGATATTTTAACGTGTGGTGCAAAATAAAAAAAGTGTTGTGCACATTTGCGTCACATTTGCTAGTTGCCAAAACTCATTCAAGAGAAGTTGTTGTAATAAATTAAAAGAGCAGCGCCTTAATATATTGATGACAATTAAAGATCAAAATGTTCTGTGGCTGACTTTGACTATGAGTTAGCTATAAATATGTGAAAGGAGAAGAAAGTCTGTAGAATATATCATCAATACAAATTTGCAGCATTTCTGTAATCTTGTTTTGTTCATGTTACAGATATAATTAAGTAACTAAGTGATATGCATACATTTAATTACGCTTACACTGTAAAACTACGTGTATGAATACTTCAAATAGTATAGAAATGTCATCCTTTTCAGTTCAAATATTCCCGGCGGGTATGCGTTCGTACCCCTAAATGATTTTAATGCCAAGTGGCCATGTTAGATTAAAATCTCCAAAGTTTTAAAATCTAAGATGGAGCTCCCCCACATTGGCTAGATCCTAGAAGCAACGCTCAATTATACTATCACTTACTATATTATGTGAAATGTATCCAGCTTATTGTCAATTTTATTTGCCAAAACATTGCAGCTATTTTGGAGGATCATCGGTCCGAATGATCCAAACAGACTTCTAGAAGAGACGACAGATATTAGTTACTATGACAACGGCGTAGCCAAGGAGACGACCAGTGGTAGTTTTATGTGGAAGGATGGAGAAGAAGGACCGAGAACGTTCAGATTACAAGTTAAACCTCATACTGGCTGGGAGATTGCTAAGATCTACATCATCATAATTTATGATATACGTGGTACTCCTGCTAAATCTGGAGATGGGGATGTCAGTGATTACCATGGAAACCTAACATTAGCTGTAAGTTTTGTCCTGAATTTGGAGTAACAACGGGTTAGATATTTTCCCTTTTTTATTGTGAATGTTTAGTTTTTATTTTCCAAAAGTTAAGGCACTAGCTGTCTTTTTCTAACCAGTTTAAGTTAACAAGCAAATTAAGGAAGTATATACACTGAACTGAGTTGAGTTTTTTCTCATTGTTTGCCCTTTTCCCATTTAGGCCTACAACTTGTTTACATTCAGAAGTATTCAAGTACTATTATTATTAATATAAAATAATGATTAATTTGATTAATTATACCATGCAGAAATCATGGTCAGTGAGCTGTCATGATATTTTCTTGGTCTGTCTGAGGCTTTGATTTTTGTTAAAGATGTTTGGAATACTTAATATATCTGCACTGTCTGGGAAAGGGTGTGAGGTTGGTCGGCACTTGATTGTAGAATGAAAATAAAAAGGTGAAAAACAGCTTAAAAACTAATATCTTAGAAAAAGGGTCTATTTAAAGTCCTGTATATACTCAGGTGTAAGTCGCACCTGCATATAAGATGCACCTATTTCCAGGACCAATAATCCCCCAGGAGTCAAACCTGCATATAAGATGCACTAAAATTAGCAAAGTGTCAAGATTTTGTTTTAGGTGTCAACTACGGAATGATGCATGGAACAATCCATTGTTGATGATCTGTTTACCTTTCATTCTGATAGCACTACAGGTAACAAGTAACAACATAACCCTGTTGTCTGTGGTTGTGTATCAAGTCTTTGAGTTCTCATTCTTGGGGAAATGAAGGCTTCCCCCTCTGCATGCCTTCTTTGCTCATGGCATCTCGGCTAAAGCTAAGATTCGATATGTGCTGTATGCGTTATCCAAATGCAGATGTGACAAAAAATGGAAAACATTTAAATGCATGAGCATGATTCCACATGTGTGACTGTGTATGGGATTTGCGAAAGCATCAAAATGGATTGCTCCATGTGGCAATTCGTGTGAATGTGAATCGGACGGTTGAATCCTGAATTTTATGACCCAGACAGGCTTTCCCATCAAAAATAGGTCATAAGGTGCAGAGGGTCTGAAGATGCCTGGATACTGCAATGTCACATATGCATTTGTATGCCACATTATGTATACATCATGTCTGGAATCTCGGCTTAAGTGAAGCATGACTTTTTGCCAGTCTCGCACTTGCTTCTCTGAGACATTGAGCTCCCGAGCCATCTGCCTGTTGTTATTACAATCATCAGCATACTGCATAACTTTCAGTTTAAACTCTGTCATTTCCACATCACTTTTGTTTTAGATTTCCAGACATGGAGATTGGGTAAATATAACAAGTATATGAAGTTATGACAAATAGTATCTCACTTTTAGTATTACATTTCTGTAATACTGTTTGAAAAGCAAGTACGTTCATATTAGCAGTTCTCATGTACCAGCTGCTGTAATTGTTTTCCTTTGATATGGCACCTGTGGTCATTTTTTGAGTGGCCTCATTTTCCATTTTCATTCAATTACAAACGCTTCATGATCGTGTCGCTAAAAAGACAACAGCAAAAACGCACTTAATTAATTCGTTTATTGTTCATATTTTCATTATTAAGGTTGGAAAACAATGGTATTGTATTTTCCCTAAATTATGCCAAATATACCTTACCTTTAAGTCTCACCCACGCATAAGTCACACTCAGTTTTGATCTCAATTTCAAAGTATAAGAAGTGCGTCTTATACCTGAATATATATGGTAGGCATTTAAAAATATAAATTAAACTATTTCAGTTGTTTTTCTGATAAAATTACTTCCAGTTTAATGTTATGCACAGATTGACTAAATGTCGTTATCAAACTCGTTTTTAAGATTACTAAGTACGGAGATCCAAATGGAGTTGTACACTTTGATGGAGTGGCACAGACAACAAGAACTGTTGATGAACCTGTATCTGGCAGTACAAAATTACAGTTTCCATTGCTCAGGCAAGAAGGAACCATGGGGAAATATACAGGTAACAGCTGCAGTATTTAAATGTTTGAGGATATATTTAGTAATCAAATAAAAATATGTATAATGGATAGAAAGAATGGAATTTTGAAAGAATTCTGAAAATGCTTTCTTTCAAAATCTGTAATGAAACTTTACTTGGCATGATCATAGAATTATGAAAGCAGATGACAATAGTAAAACTAGAAAAATAGATAATACATGTTACTCTTTTTCTTACATAATACATGTGGATCAATTAATGGCAAAACATATTTGGTGTCTCATACATGCATATGTGTGTATGTGAGCACAATATATAACATAAATTTAACTGGAATATGTTAGGATTTAAAAAAAATACCAGTGCATTAGTATAGGTATACATACAACATAAGCAGGTATGCATAAAGGAATCACTCTTGGGAAATAAGATTTCAGATTCATCCATCAGTCGCATCCAGATTTATACGTTCCTGGGAACCTTTTCTGTTTTTAGGTATTCTGGAAGGTCATACTCCAGTCATCCCCGAACATAACTGTCACTGATCTATTACAAAACAATGGATCTGTCGTTATTTCTGATGGACAGTACACAGGATTAATAGAATTATCCATAATAGCAGATGATGAGCCAGAACTGTATGAAACATTTATTATTTCATTAGAGTACACAGATGGAGGAGCTGATATTGACCAGTCCCACAACACATCCACGTTTACAATCAGGTGGGAGTAGAAGATTAAACTAGGAACCATCTCTCAGTATAAATTACTATCTTCTGAACTGTTTTATTTAAATTTTTCATTATTTTTTATTTGGTTTACAAAAGAGAATTCGGTGATGTATTTTTATAGTTTTTCTTCCGAATTACAGTTTTTAAAGTTAATTTGAACATTTTATAATTAACGCGTTTCTGCCTCTCTTGGTGTCATGCTTATATATGTTCTATCTAATCTCATATATATATATATATATATATATATATATATATATATATATATAATATATATATATATTTAAACTTATTGTAATTATTAATATTATTTAATAAATTACCATTCAACATTTTAGTTAATATATAAGTATATGATATTGGAGATATTACTACATTGTAACATTGTGGCTGATTCCTGTTGGTATAATATACTTTATAAAGCTATATATTATTATATTATAAGGTGTATGACATAGTTATGTACTTTATCGTATCCTTGTTATATCTATATCTTGCTTTAATACAATTAACATAAAACGTTACTTCCATTTAATAACTGTAGAATCTAATAAGTGAATCAGTTGCTATATTTACATGTCATAGTTAATGAATTTATTAATTTTTAATAGATTTGTTTTCTTCAGTTATGCACAATATTCTCTATTGACTACAAGAACACATTTATCCATGTATTTATTTGTGTTATTAGTGTATGGCTAGTTTGTATTGTGTTTCACGTGATCCCTTTGGAACTATTATCTTTCAGATATAACGATGCTCCACATGGAAAGTTTGGCATGCTTCCTCAATATCAACTGGTTTCCGTTGAGCCCGAGATGTTAAAGAGATATTTACAGCTCAATATCACAAGATTTGGTGGCTCATTTGGCAAAGTGTGTATATCTGATTGTGTGTCTGATTGTGTAATTATTTGATGTGCGTACGTCAGATATGTTTTCTGTTATCGAGTCTTAAATTTGAATTATTTAACATTCGTTTGGTCTTAATTGATGTTTAATGTAACGATTGTTTTTCTTGTTGTTAGTACATTATTTGTTAATACAACAATGTTTTTTGTATTGTTGTTTAGGTACGTGTTAACTTTGTAGTACAATACAACCAGGCCAAGGCAGGATTATCATACGCCCCATCCTCTGGGACTGTATTGTTTAATAATGGAGACTCCAAAAGGGTTGTTAAAGTACAACTTGAAAGTGAACGCTTTCTGATTGTTAATTCTACATTCACAGTAACATTGACAGAAGCATTATTTGTTGGAGGAGAAGGTAGTCTCTCTCTCTTCTCTCTCTCTCTCTCTCTCTCTCTCTCTCTCTCTCTCTCCTCTGTGTGTGTGTGTGTGTATGTGTGTGTTTGTGTATGTGTGTGTTTGTGTGTATGTTTGATGATACCTCTACATTCCCAACATTAGAAATTCACTAAATATTGGTGGTAGGCAGACATGTGATTATGTGAATGAAATCATTATCTGCATTTTAAAAGTTTAACTCATCACATTAAGGTCTTACCTAATATTAACAGCTTTCAACAATTATTTCAAAAAACCCAATCAAGGTCAGATATCTAGTGGCTCTGTTTTGGCCTATCACGATGCAACTGTCATTTTGTGAGCTCATAAATGTACTCATTGTTCCCACAGAAACAGAGCCGCCTGTGATAGTTGCTGATTACAGTGCTACACAGGTGTTGGTTCCTAAGGAGGCAGCAAACAGTGAAATAGGTTTCCTTACAAAGATTGTTGATGTAAATGAAGGTAAGGAGACGATAGAATCGCAGTAACATTGCCCAGTATTGTGGAGGGTTCCTGTACTGCCTCAATGAGACAGTTACATTTTATGTTGTGTACATTATAAAGACTGCCATATAAATAAAAGGTCTACATTACAATGGTCATTTACAGTTAGAGTTACTGTGTATTATGACAAGTGTCATTATTTTCAGTCTCCAACAGAGTCAGTGTATTGATATATCGTCTCGGAGCATTTGGCAGTGTAACTGTTGACTGGAAGCATGGCTTCCCTCCGATGTCTGGACCAACTGGATATGATCCTGGGATGATCCGGCCATCAGCTGGATCAGTAACATTACCGCATGGCACTGATGAGGCTAACTTTACAGTACAGGTAGGGACTATTTGTTACTTGAAGCATCCATGTGTCTGTCTGTCTGTCTGTCTGTCTGTCTGTCTGTCTGTCTGTCTGTCTGTCTGTCTGTCTGTCTGGTCTGTCTGGTCTGTCTGTCTGTCTGTCTGTCTGTCTGTCTGTCTGTCTGTCTGTCTGTCTGTCTGTCTGTCTGTCTGTCTGTGTGTGTTTTAGCTGTGTATAATAAGGCACAGGCACAGAGAATCTCGAACTGTGAATTCAAACTCTGGACGTTTCTTCAGGGGACTGAATCCAGAGTGGCGACTTTTCTTGCTGAGACATGTATAATGTCTCACCAGTGTGTGTGTATGTGTGTGTGTTCATATGCACATACAAGTTCATGACAAAGACAATAAACACACAGACACAAATGCATACACATACACATATAGATGCACTATGATATGCTACTGGCATAAAACACCAGCATTAATTATTAGCTTCATTTGGTGATTTGAATAATCCAGATATATATATATATATATATATATATATATATATATATATATATATATATATTTAAAATAACCATTCTTAGCATTGACAGAAATTTAAGCAATCATAATCTTTATGATCTTTATACCTCTACCAGGTAAATATCAATTATTATATAAGTTCTCTGCTTCATTTTAGGCTTTCCCTGCTGTCTCAAAGCCTGTTGTTCATGGTTTGTATCTTTCACATGACCCAATAACATCGGCACCAGGAGGCGCCATGTTAAGGTCCGGCCATAAACAATGTTACATACAGCCATATGGCATTGTACAGTTTGCCGAAGATTCTAGGCACGTAAATATCAAAGAGTCCGATATGGATAATGTAGAGGTGAGATTTGCGTAGACTAGCAGTTTATTAGACATATAGATAGAATTATAGATGGGTAGATTTTTAAAAGCCCAAACACATCCAACATTGTAAATAGCATCTGATCTCTGTAGATATAAATGAAAGATGACTGGATATAAACAGGGAACATCATAAGATAGTGTATGATATAATATACCAAAATATGTATATAATGATCTGTCTGTTGTCATGTCATTATGTGTTAGAATCATTAGCCTTTTCAAGTAATGAGATAAAAAGAGCTTCAGCTAAAATTGAAATGTGCTCTCTCTCTCTCTCTCTCTCTCTCTCTTATATATATATATATATATATATAATATATATATATATATATATATATATATATATAAATCAGTTATAATAATAATTAAGCACCAACTATATTGAGATAGCATTGTCTCATATGTAAAATAACAGGTCAAATTCAAATTGATTTTTATTATCTTCATGATTGATAGAAGATTAAAAACCATCTTGTTATCCCTTAACATTATTTCATGTTTTTATAAAATTTTATTGTATATAATATATATATATATATTATATATATATATATATATATATATAAATGTTGTCATATTTGCTAGATTAATAAATTGAAGGTGATAACACACAGCCACGGTATTGTATAGAGACTGTGTTACTTTCTTTAATAAACTAATTTTTACACTGACTTAAGGCCTATTAATTATTTCATCTATAAGGTTCAAAGGTAAATCATAAAAATGGCACGCAGAGATTATTCATCAATAAAGAGAAAGCTGACTCATGAACTTACTGTTAAAGTTCTGTTGAATGCTCTAAGTGTTAGGCCTTAATCTAAATTTAGGTACACTCTACCTTTACAGTCATGGAATAGCAACTATCCGATAATGGAGAAAAAAACCTATTCCAGTTCACCTCGAAATGGCTAATTAAGGGTAGTGTGTATCTAAATATATTTCAATTCATTATAGATTGTTTAAGACGGAGATAATTTTCGAGTGAATTCTACTGGTTTTGTTTCATTGTACATTTATCAGGTCATGTTAACCGTCGAACGACTATATGGTTCCCTGGACAGCATTCAGATCCGGTTTAATACCGAAGGTGATACGGCCACCGAGAATGTCGACTTTCAACAGATTGATGATGGAGCTATAAATATTGACCCAAAACAGATGAAGTCTTCCATCTTTATTGAGGTTCGTTCATCAATGTATGGATTTGTTTGTGTTCCGTAAAACAAAGTCATTTGACAGTATTTCTATGGCTGACACTGACGTACGTGTATTTCTTCGTCTCTGTTAGGACACTGCTAGAACCTCTTTCCTTCTATTTTATTGTTTATTTCCCAAACATAGACCGGTTTATAGTTGAGTAAGCCTCTATATTATATAGAGGTTTACTCAACATATAATATGTAGAGAAGGCTGTCAGAGTTGGTTCAAGTTTTTAGTGTTCCTGATTTTTTGCTTACACTTATATATGCCCTGCTAATGAGTTACACAACTTTTTTTGATAATAGAATAACCATGACTGAGATAGGTTATTTGTCATTCCCCATACTTCCACTAATAGAACATAAACATCATTAAACAATTACTATTATTAAACAGTTATTATTATTATTTTTATTATTTGTTATCTATTTAACTCACTGTTTTCAAAAGGCTAACAAGCTTCATGCTTAATGCAGAACCAGTACAAGATCATTGTTAGCCCCAAAAAGTTATGATAGTTTTATTAAACTAGTAATTGATCAGAGCCTCGGAATATGCAGATTTGTTTGATGTCGTTACTTGATGTTGCTATTTGATGTTGCTATATGGTAATTGTATTTTGTATACATTTCAGATCAGGAAGGACACTTTGCCTGAGGTTGATGAGAGATTATTTGTCAGATTAATTAGTGTAATTAGGCTGCCAACTGGAATAGAACAAGGCCAGTATAAAGATAATATATCTGACGTATAAGAATATAATTACTGTAGCATATAATATATGACTAATTAATGTATCAGGTAATTAATCAATTGATTTTTATTCAAGTAAATATCAACACAGGTGCAGGGAAAGCTCATTAAATTACCGGTAGTAGTTTTATTTTCCATTCAGTTCAGAGTTGAATGAAGCTCTTACCAGATCTACATATTACAGGTCATTGATTTAAACCAATATATGCTTTTAGGGCTATTCCAGTTATAGCTACATGGGGGGGGGTCACGGGTGGCAATTTTATTAATAATACATGGGTGATGGGGTCTGAGCGATGGACAAATTATGGATGGTGGGGTAGACTAAAAAAATTATAATTATTGTTCGTCGGTTTTGTGCAAATCTATGTATGGTGGTGGGCGGATGGGTGTCAGGAAATTGAACACCCTGTATTTTTGTCAATATCATCGTGAACGGTAGTGACATCTGACGTGTGTGCAATAAATGTTTGTAGTGTGTTATCGACATGGAATGGATTGATAAAATCTATGAAATAATTTTGGTATAATTTGAGACTTCCCACTGCGAACGCTCCTTTTATTAAGTATACAATGGTTGAATGAATGTAGACTTTTATGTAACTTCATAAGAATTTAAGATCTCGGGATTAACTGCATCTACGTGATGAATTATTATCGTATGAAGACAACATTATCGTTTTGTTGTCCACAGTGAAGCCCGGTGTAAAAAGATCTAGTGTCCCCCAAGATGAATTTTATTCCCCCAGATATGTCTCAATCTAATAGCATCAATACCACAGTGATCAGATCTTTTAATCTGATTTTTTTAGGCCACCCGGATGCTGCGTATTATCATCATTTATCCGGGGGACGCTATAATGCCCAATGCCAAATTAGGCGATTCCTCCAGGGGACAATAATATATCCTTATTCCTCGATTTGTAGGCATACAACAAATCACTAACCAAAACACAATCTAGGATGAATATTATCACAAATACTTCTAGAAAGCTAACAGATCATGTACATAAAATATATTTATTAGCAAACCTGCATAAACTGCATTAATCTAAAAAAAAAATGTATTATGACTAACTTTGTATATGGCATACAAAATGAGACTACTTGATAAAATGGGAGCATTTCATATACAGATGCCGTATTTAATGGGAAATACTGGTGCGAGCTAAATTTAAAATGATGGGCGGTTGGGTGTAAAAAACCCCCATTAAAACACCACCCCATACAATTATTTCTGGAATTGTCCTTAGTGTATCTTGAATAAAATATAAAAATCCATCATATGTTGATTGCAGACAAAAGTTCACATGAGTACACTGTCAGTATATTCCTATAATTTATGTTTATTGCATACTGTTGTGATATTACAATTAATAAAAAAATTGTAATCCGATTCAATGATAATTTCATTTTGATTACTGTCCAGTTTCAATATTTATCATAGAATGGTTCTAGAAAGCTTTACAGCCATACAAACTTGGCAGTTATTTATCAGACATTGTGTTTGGGCAGTGATATATAAGTACATCAGTTAGTTCCTAGGAAAGAATTAGCCTGCCTATTATTGTACATGTCCTGACCAATATTTAATTTTATTCACTATACAACAATGACATAATAATAATAATGTTTAATTATGTACTTTAGGTAATAGAACTTAGACAGTACTGATCAAATGTGATAAAACAATCTTATTGTTTAAAAACAGTTTATTTTGTTATTTCGCATTTTTAATTTTTTTATCTCAGCCGAAACATTAATGTTGTTGTTTCAAGTTCACAACTCCTATCACCATATCTATATTCATTGAAACTAGGTTTATAGAGTATAATAATCACTTTATATCCAATGAAGTGGTTTGTGAATGTTTTTGTGCTACTGAATGTAAACTTGAATGTTTACATGGGTATCCTATACTTAGTTACTCAGAAGAATTAAGGAAGTGAATTAAATCATTTTGGTTATTCAGCTAATTTTGCAACTAGATATTTCATTATTTTAGGTTTTGTGTGATATTAGAATGATCTAAGTTACAACATTAATGTAATCATACCATTTGCCATCAATAATCATAATTGTTTTGTAAAAGAACAAAACAGCAATATTTTCTTTAAAAAATTTGATTTAGTCAGTCAATGTTATTTTGAGGGATGTTGATCCACTCCTCAATGAATGCTGCTTTGAGGTCATTAACTGCCCTCCGGGATGGTCATGGGCTCAGATATACCTCCCAACCATGTACTGGAAACGCTATGTTAGATTCAGGTCAGGTCAACCAGCTGGATGATAATCCATGACACTGATGTTTTTCTTCTCAAGGAAGTTCATAAAGAAATGGACAGCATGTGGACGCGAATTATCCTATATGAAAATTAGCTCATCGTTCATTGCTACTTCATCATATTATCTCCTCAATCCAGTTATGCCACCTGGTTGATATATTTATGGGTTTGTGAAAATCCCCGCAAATACCAGGCCATACCATCACTGAGACACCACCAAATACATCCACTTCAACCACATACACCCCCCCCCCTCTGTCAGTATCTCCACACCCTTATTTGACAATCATTGTGGGATACAGTGAAACAATTTTCATTTGAGAACAGCACAGTGCAAAATTCTGATTTTTTTCAGCTGAAATCCAACCTGACTCTACAATGAGGAGATGTCGAGATAATATATCTTACTCTCTAACCAGTCAATTAGCTCTCATATATTCAACCTAGAATTTGTTCCTAGCTATCTGGTTACTAACTTGAGCGTTAGTGGCATGTCAGAATTCATATTGCAGCTGTTTGGATGTAAAGAAGTAGTTATGGAGGGCACAGCTTAAGCTATATAACGGACCACTCTGGTTGTAGTACATCTTTGGCCGCCTTGGCTTGGTCTTGTTGTATGCCCAGCCATCTCCTGCTATTGTATCCTCATCAATCCAACCACATTTCTGGATACGCTGAGTCTCTCGACGACCAGTTTTAAGGGTGCAGCTATCTTCCAGCATTAGAGCCACTCTGGGAACTTCGGGTGGACCCAAGAAGCATCTAGCAGCATAGCATCCATAATCCTTGACAGAAAAGACAAAATAATAACAAACATATAAATTTCCCCATTTTGCTTCTGTGAACAATAAGAGCTTCGTCCAGAATTCAACTTCATTGCTCTATTAATATTATAGAGTTCTGGCCGTGATAGGTACTCAGAGAGAGTCAAGTTATACCTGACTGACTTTCAACTAACAGTTACTCTCTGTCAGGTATCCATCTCATCAAAAATAAAGGTATTAATCTATTTTGATCAGATTATAGAATATAATTAGTTAATTCCAACTTGTTGCCTTAATCGTTTTGAGCAGTGTATGCGTGAGGAAGTAATCTTAAAATTCATTACGAAGTCAGTCCTCAGATTTTCTCAGTTTCATTACAGCGTAGTTTGTGTTATTTTTGTATGTGCAATTTGATAGTTTGATTAACAATGTACAAACTTTAGTCCACATACAAATATTGTTTGCGTGAAGTTTACACAATATTCTGGAACCACCAACAGTCATTGAATTCTGGATACAGTTCATTGGTTGGCATATTTCTTTGCCATTATGTGCTAATTTTTGCCATCCAGACTCATACAAGATTAACGTTAAAAAGGTATATGCATAAAGTTATAAATTGTTTAATTTCCTTTAAAAAAATGTAAACAATGTTTATGTAATTGAAATGCATTCTATATTAAATGCTATCAACTGTCATGCAAAACAATATATATACTGAAGACACATTAATATGTGGATGTATGGATTTACACAAACTGATCATAAAAAGAACCTGCCAACAACACAGTTATTTAGTAGGAATCACATCATGTTCGAGGGGAGATTGTGGGGAAAGAATATCTCAGATTTACACATTAAAATATTTTTAAGATACTGGGCAGAATTCACCCAGTAGACTGTGTTATAGATATGTAGACATTACAAAAGTAGCTGACTACTTGTAATTGAAATAGTTCAGGTAGAGCTATATTATTAGATCAGGAAGAATTTGATATTTGTAATACCTGACAATGCATTATATTACATGTTTATAAACTAATATTTAGCTCTGTCATCACGTTAATAGTGTGATATTAGAATTAAGAGACAGATGGCATATTATCTGCACCCAATCTGTTTTCTGATGGATTACATGGTGTGTGTGTGTGTGTGTGTTTGTGTGTGTGTTGTGTGTGTGTGTGTGTGTGTGTGTGAGTCCGTCCGTCCGTCCGTCCCGCTCACTGACAGGGTTCCGTTTTGTTATGACTTCCTCTCCTACCTTCCTGTTACTGGAACATGTCTGCTAGCCGCGGTTCTCTTTCAGACTGTTTATTCTAGAGAGAGGCCACGCCATCCATCTGTTTCGCGCTATCGACGAACCGATCAAGTGTGAAGCTTACCATGATCGGAATCGGTTTACGCCCGTCACAGAGCTAGCAGCTGTTTTACTGTGTACTGGCTGTGGCTGGGCATTAATACAAACAATCAATGGCTCGTAGTGTTACGGTTGTTGTCAATACGTGCACATGGCCTAGTAGCTCAGCTGCAGTCTTCAAACAGCAATGCTGAGCTGAACGGAATGACAACAAATGTGTGTCGTTTTGATGTTAAGAGTCTCTGAGTACGGAGCTCTGTTTGTGTAATGCATATATGCATTAAGTAGGGCTGTTTATATATGTGCGTGTGTGTGTGTGTGTGTTTGTTTGTATGCGTGTCATCCTTCGGATATGCAAATTAAGTAATTACTACTGTGGAATATTAATGAGGATCACTTGTTGGCGACAGGGGTCATGCTGTGTGTTGACCACAACAAGCTAATGTTTTACACGGTGGCTGTCTATGGATTAGCTTTACTTTTGGTGCAAGGTGAGAGACTATAGACTGTTTTAGCATATATGTCATTGTAACAATGAATCTATGTTGGCACTACAGTGATCTATTGGGTCTCTGACGAGCTGTCATCAGCCGACACGTTAAACAATCTGATGTTTTAGTTCGGCTTTTTAAAGTTCCCCTTTTAATGTCCAAATTCTGGGTTATGCTCAGTGTGAAGATGCATGTCAGAACTGAGAAATGATATAAACATAATTTTTTATTATCAATTGATATCACTTTAAAGTGCAATATTTACTTAAATGGGTTAGGGTTACAAGGTGTTAGTTACTCATGTTTGCTGTAACTGTGTATATATACTATATAGTAAACTTACTACCTTGAATACTAGTTGTAATTGAACTTCTTTCTTCAAAGATCGGTAAAAGTGTTTTATTTTTGTTTTTATCTATCCATTTATTGTATAAAATGAAACTTGAGTACGGTTAAAGGTCCCTTAATCGTTCTTAAAATCCACGTAGCATTGTCCCAAGAATTGTCTCTATTGGATATGACTTTGTGTGTCATTGCCTGCCAATACCATGGTGACGTCACACTACGACATGTTATGTTACGGGTTGACTTGTTATTTTATGTCCCTTCGTGTTATGTTGTAGGATGGCATGCTCTATCATGCTGCGTCAGTTTGTAATATGTCATCTCATGCGATATGGGTTATAAAATTCATTTAATTATTTCAATGAGTGATTTCAATGTTATAATTCAGGGTTGGCTTTCTCCCCGGCAGAAAGGTATTTCTCCCCTGCCATGGGGAGAAACTTGGGTGCAAAGCATAACCATGTGTAATCCATGGTATCACCAAGTACATTTGTACAGGGATAGTATTAAATTATTAATGTTTTCATCTGTTTAATAATGTTCAAGAAAAACAACAAAGTGCTTCCAGACATAATCTCGCTGTCTACTTCCCTTGAATATGTTCAATGTTATGTGGTAAAGTGCAAAACAAAGCTACAACCCTGCAAGATAAAGCAATTTGTCCAGCCACAATATTCAACATTTACAAAGTATAAATTTGTATGTGCACCTCAAGAGACTATATCAAGAATAACTAACTAATCTGTTGAGATTGATAACGCCCATGAGTGTCACATTAATCTAGTTAATATGAAGTCTACCATATTATAACACTAAACGCACAATCACCATATGACTTGAGCCCGAGACACTGGCACCTGCAATAGTATCTGACTGGATGACCTGAGTTTTCGGGATGACTTTCTAATGGAAACCAGTTCACAGATATTCTGGCACCATATCATTAATAGATTTATAAGTTATTAACGAAATCTTGAAATGGATACGCTGTCTAACAGGTAGCCAATGTAGTTTTTGAAAAATTGAGGTGATATGATCATATTTTCTAGTCTTTGTTACAATGCCAGCTGCACTATTCTGAATTCGCTGAAGGCGATTAATGTTATAATCAGATATACCATATAACAGAGAGTTACAATAGTCTATACGAGATGTAACAAAGGCATGGACTATTGTTACAAGTGCTTCTTGTGTCAAGAATGTTTTTAAACGGTGGATGTCCTTAAGATGGTAGTAGGCAGCTCGGCATGCTGATGTACGTGACATGTTCATGCATGTTAATACATTGGTCAAAAATAACCCCTAGATTTTTTAGACCCATTAGGGGTAATCAAAGATGCACCCATCTGTAATGCTGGTCTCTTTAGGGATTTAACACAATGTGGTGATGCCAAATATAAAATATTTCTTTTTGAGTCATCCATAGCCGAATAACAGCAATACAATGTTCTAAATTCTTCAAGGAAGAGGAGAAATTTAACTCATTGTCAGGATCCAGTGATATATACAGCTGTGTGTCATCAGCATGCAAGTGATATTTAACTCCATATCGTTGCACATTGATCCCAAGGGGACGGGTGTACATTGTGAAAACCAGAGGGCCAAGAACTGAACCCTGTGGTACACCAGATAACAGAAACTGAATGTTAGATAAAATACCATGAACAGACACTCTCTGGGAGCGCTGTTCCAGATAGGATCTAAACCATTCAAGTACTTTACCTGACAGACCAAACATGTCTTTTAACCTAGAGAAAAGTACAATATGGTCAACTGTATCAAAGGCAGCAAACAGGTCCAGAAGAACAAATATTACTGGCTTACCTTGATCAATTGACATCATAATATAATTTTTCACCCTAACCAAGGCTGTTTCAGTGCTGTGAAATACACCACTCACACACCGCGGCATGTTTAATATGCAGCAGTGGGTGAGTGTTATTACACAACAGCATCTCTTCGCAGTGATACATACATGTAGTTATATCTACAGACTACATGACGTCGTCAATAGTATTCAAGCATGACTAGACACACCATCACCCTCCTCATAGTTGATTGGGTATTTGATAGTGTTATGTTGCCTTGAATAACAAAGCAGTCATTAAAAAATGTATTCAGCATTATAATGTATATCACTGCACAGATACAAGAAATAAATAATCTCAATCTTTTATCTCACCATCTTAATTGTTGAAATACACTTTAAATAAGTATGTGGCATATGGACAAGATTTATAATTAAATAACTTATATATATTGGTTTCAAACTGTTAAAGTCTCTATTAATTTGGTATTTTCATGGCAATTTTCCCCAAATTTAGTTTCTCCCCTTTCTGCCCTATCTTCCCGTTGGAAGAAAGTATCGTCAGAAACTGGGTATTTACCATGGTTTTTACCATGATGGGGAGAAACCTGCCAACCCTGTTATAATTGATGTAGCTTTATAGAAATGGTGAGATGAATGTCCGCATAGAATGACAGGTGATATGAACACGGCTGGATATACACACACGCGCGCGTTTGTGGAAGAATACAACTACTCTCTTTTTTATCATAAGAGGCAGCTAAAAGTGTACAACATTATGCTTTTGAGCTGATGTCTCATAAACCACAATTAACTCATCTATTCATTCTTCCTACTTTATGTTAACAGGTGATTCTCCTCGGATTAGCTCAGAGTTCTCTACCTCTACTATAACAATACAAAGTAGCAATGATCCATTTGGTGTATTCAGTATACAATCTGAAGGAAGTGGACGAGTTAGTGAACCAAGCAGTGTTACACTAATTGTTTCTAGGAAAGGTTAGTGCATTTACATATATAATTATAAATATATATATATATATATATATATATATATATATTTGTGAGTGTGTCCATATTGACTTACTGACTGGCTGACCAGCTCACTCACTCACTCACTCATTCTTGCACACATACACATGGAACCAATATATAATATACAGGTTTCGTGTTTCTAGGTGGTACCTTTGGTCAGGTTGGTATAAGAGTGCGTACAGTTGGAGGTGGCGAACGCTGGGATGACTTAATTGATCTCACCTCAGAATCTGGTAATTTGGATACCATAGGAGAAGTACTTTCTGTACAGAACCAATCCAGACAAGCAGTTGCTGGTCAGGATTACCAACAGTTGGATACACTGCTACAATTTGAGGTGTGGTTCTTGAATGTCATACATTTTAAGATTTGCGTTGATCTGATGATGCGATTTGATTGAACACTACTTTGTCGAAGTGTGACCCTGCTAAAGTACTATGGCTTGTTCAAAATTTGGCAAACGAAATAAATCAAATACAGGTGTAAAACATGTAAAAGTTATAATAGAAGGTATCACCAGTAAATGTTGCTACACCTGATAGCAAAATATAAAAGCCTATTTTCAGTTTAACATTAAAGCGGAACTTTAAGGTTTTACCGCCTCTATGGCCTAGTGGGTGTGAGCTTGGCTATTTCTTACTCATGGTCATGCTGTATGGGAGTTCGGAGGTTCAAATTCCGGCCGTAGTACTAAAGTAGGAGGAGTTTTTCATCCAATTAGGCAGCTGGCAAGGTTTTCTCCACCGAATATGCCATATATTGTAAATTCTAACTTGTTTAGAATTAGTCCCCGTAGTAAAGCAGTGTGTGTGTGTTGTATTGGACATAAATTCAAGGTTATCTATCTATCTATCTATCTATTATATATATATATATATATATATATATATATATATATATATATTATATTTTTTTGGACGCAAATTCAGGAAGGAGCTACCAGATCATCAGTTATCCTATACATAACTGATGATACTGTACCAGAGGATGACGAGAATATATTTGTCTACATTCAGTCACAGACTAAAGGTGCCAGAATAGCACAACCTTCAACTGATGCTGGTCTTAAGGCAAGTAAATAATCGACTTCAAACCTTCATTGCTATTTCAAAGAACTCATTTTAAAACGCCGAACTGAGTGCAATGCTATTTTTGGTATTGGCTTATAATAACAAGCTTCATTTGTTTTTGGCGAAACATTGCACAGTGTCTTTTTTCTGAAGCACCTAATTCCATTCTTATCGCTTCCGTGTCCAGGGATATGCCGAGATAGTGATCGAAAGAAATGATTACTGGAATGGTTGGATAGGCTTCTATCCCCTGAACTCCTCAAAGGTGTCAGTGGACGAGGACACCGGAGAACCATTGGTGCTTACGGTTGAGAGACGTAACAGCTCCCTACAGGAACTGAAGGTAAACCTTCTCAATACACATATCTTGAAAGTAACCTATAGGAGTGTTTGGTTTTGACATCACAAATTTCTAGTTGATTATTGGATGGCTTAGAAGGTACTTGATGTGGACCATTATTGAGTGGCAATGGTGCTGTTTTGGGGCTATTCCCAAACAAAGCACTTTTACTCCCAACTTTTCGGTTGTTTTTTGCTATTTGGTCTAAGTGTATTATGATATGCAGAAAAGTCATTCATATTTTCTATAAAATTTGTTTTATGGGGCATGTATGTTTGTGGTCAGATTTGTGGATTTTAAAATTAAGTGTCTGAAAATTTTCACAAGAATAAAAAGAAGATTGTACATCTTGCCCACAGAGTAACAAGCTAATACAAGATTGTATTCATTTATTATGTTGTACTGTAATCTGATCTGATCAGATTTGAAATACTGAGTATTGTAATGATGGCAGAGTGATAATTTGTGCTCAGCATTATTAGGATTATAAGAATCTAATGCTTTTTTTAATTTTTTATTATTTAACTATGTCTGTTTCTGGCAGTAGCCATTTTCAGTTAAGGTTAATCTGTTGTTTTATACAAAGTACGATTAACATGGGTCGGAAAATTCCTACTGATGTCTAATCTGGATTTTATTTGCCTATCCATTCGCATAATTTATGTAATACTTTTTTCAGTTACACTGGCGTGCTCTTGTTAGCTCTGATGATAAAGCTGTCTACTCGAGTAGAATTGATCTCCCCCAACAACTAGTTTCTACAACAGGCAGCATAACTTGTCAACATGGACAAAGATTTTGTAACTTTTATGTACTGATTAACGATGATCAGGTAAGACTAGTAATAGTAGGTAGTAGCAATAGTAGCAGGGTTGGGGCGATTACAGGACCAAGGTAATCGATTATGATTACTTGAGAATACCATGATTATGATTACATTAATTCTGACTTTAATTTGATTAATTGTAAAATAATTATGATTACAATCATGATTACATCATATATAACACAAACATTAATGTCATTCTTCATCAATATTTACTTAGTTACATTTATAATACTGATATAACCATGCTATAGTATTTACATATTGCTTTATAAGAACCAAATACACTTTCTGGCATGTTCTTGAAATGAAAATGTACAAAACACTTTGATGCCATTGTACGACATTAATTTGTTTTAATATTTCTGAGATCAATATTCAGCATAGAGCAAAGGAACAAGTAATGCATGTTGCCATAAATACAGATATTTATAGAGATAACTGAGATTAGTGCAGACTGAGATTAGTGCAAACAATATCAATGGAATTGTTTGGATATACATTTAGTAACGAAATGCATCATGTGCCGTGTGACTATAGCCCCAGGTAAGGTCTATATAATAAATAGGATAATTAGAATATAGTCAAATCCCCAAATCCAACCCCCTCTGTAATTTGACCACCTCTGTAAATGGACCACTTTTTCACATTGCTAACTTATTGCAATGCTTTGAATGATATTTTTCTTCTATAACTCGGCCACTTCCCAATCCTGTACTTTGATCTTCATCTAATGGCCACGTTTGTCACCCGGTGGGGGCGAAGCTTTAGCCTTGTTTATGTTCACTATCGCATGCGCTAATTTAATTGGCTGCTTGTCATCTGACTGCTGACCAATCACGATCGTTTACAGCTGGAGTTAAAACGACAGTGTCAGAAAAAGCCTGTGTAACTAGCTTGGGTGCTTAACTGTGTGAAAACAACAGGAGTTAACCTGAAATCCCTGTTTTTATGAACTATAATAGTGACACATTTTCCTTTCATGTTCTTTTCAAATAAACTGACAAATCATCATGTGTATAAAGCAGTCTGTCAATCAGTTCTATTGTTATCTTTTGTCTAACATATGAAACCATATCTCTGGCATGATATAACATGATAAATAATCAAATACCTTTTGTAATCGTGAAAGTAATCACTGAATATGATTACCTTTAAAATGTAATTGATTACAATTACATTACATCTGGTGATGATGATTACTGGAGATCATGTAATCAATTACAATCGATTACGATTATCGATTATGATTACCACAACCCTGAATAGTAGTAGTAAGTAGTGCCTGTTTGTGTGTGTGTTTGTGTGTGTGCGCGCGCGTGTGTGCGCGTGTCATTTGGAAATGTCATGTACTAATTCAAGTGTCATTTGGCATTTATTGATTTGTTTGTTTAGAAAAATGTATAAACGTATTGACTTAATGTATATACATATATAATGCTTAAACTATGCTTTTCAACTACTGTAATTCAATGAGTTTGCTGTGCCAGAATATTGGCCTGACACTGTTTTAGGTATATCCTTATTGTAGCACTTAAGTTTTATATTGATCTAGTTTATCAGGTTTCTTCAACATAACAGAATTATACTATTTTATAAGCTTAATTAAATAAAATATTGAAAGTATGCAGTATTGCTACTTTTTTTTAGCTTAGTCATTTGGCTGATTTCGTATGTAGGTAGAGTGTATACACAACACCATTTTTTCACGCATTCAGATGAAACTGTTATGTTGGCTAATGCAACAAGAGCCTATGAATGGCCTAACTTTTCACCTAGATGAGGGGAATATAGCTTCTTTGTATGTTTCAGTTCAAGTATGTATAGTCTTATGGAGGTATTGGTTTTAAATGTTGTTTAGGTGTTGATGCTCTGAGCCAGTGCCACACTATATATGTATGCTAAAACACACACACAGAGACAGACAGATGTAGGAAAAAATGGCAAAGTGAAAAACTGGAAAAAATGGCACCTTTTTATATTTTTCTTATGGTTTTTACTAACATGTCTTATACATGTTTCTTATTTGATTTTCTTTATAATGTTTATTTTAATATTGTTTGAGGTAAAGTGTAATTTAGCAATAGAGTAATTAGCTTTTATGTATACACGTACTTCTAAAAATGTAGCTTCCCTAATTACTGTAGCTTCTCTAAATACTGTAGCTTCTCTAAATATTGTAGCTTCCCTAATTAGTGCTTGGGTGATTACAAGAAATTGATAATTACCTGTAGACCTTTAAAAAGCTGGCTTCCATGTAATTTGGTAATTCTATGAACACCTCTGAAGATGTGGCTTCTCTTTGTAGTATAGATCAATAGATAATTGGATTCCATCTTTACATAACACCTTAATTTAAAATGTTCTTTATAAAGCAAGTAGTTCAAACACAAGTAAATATTTTATTATAAATAACGCAAACTGATAGAATGAATTCAGTGATTCATGTGACAGTCAAAGATGGAGGTTATTACTAGCAACAAAGGTGGTCAGAAGATACTTCTAGGTGGTTTCATCTATTCCAAGATAATTGGGGAAAGTAAATTGCTAGCCACCAAGTGCCGATCCCAGATGAAACAGCGAGCAAAGCAGAGTTTCGACAAACCCAGCCAAATTGTGTCTTAAGTCAGCAGTGAAGTAGGCATTTCTGCTAGGGTCCACGTCGGCAGAGAAAGTCTGTTAAGCGGACTCTCCATAACCGGAGACTTGACGGCATTCCTGCAGAACCAGATTCCCTTCAAGAAACACCTTCTGGCTTAATTTGATTCCACATACTGCAGTGGTACATACAGAAGAGTCCATCAACAGGCTAACGATGAACAAGACGTCGTCGTCCTTTGACTTAATCCCCAACTGCTTGTACCTGCCATGTGTAATGTGCACCAAGTAACACTTGATGGTGAACAGCACACAAATAATCTGTGCGTGGCCTGGAACTGTCGTATCGAACACCTGTGTGGGGTTTCCCATCCTTCATTGTGGAAGTTACTTCACTGGATTCTGCCCAAGTGAACACCATCTGCTCAATTTTTCTCATGGTGAACTTCCCCGTAGACGTGTCAAACGTGTGTATGTGAGGCTTCAAGCTCGTCTGCATCAATTGTGTGTAGACAGGAGTGAGGGTACCAAGATCATTGAGGAGTTTCTTCGAGGTGCTGGTCACAACATTCACTGGAAACCACATGACAACCAAGTGAATGAGTAAATGCGAATGAATAACACTGCAAGTTAGTTAATAGTCTTGTTTAGATTTTTAGTGTGTGAATGAATAATAAAGTTGACAATACACATACAATACATCAAAATATGGAACACCTTTTGGGCTGGTCATTCTGCATTTACATCACTGTAATTGACAAAAGACACTCTTAGAGAGTTATGAGTACTCCTGAATTATGAATTGAAATAAATATTTTACATCAAGGGTTGTGGCAGTGGTCTCATATCCCTTGAATATTGTGTTTTATTTAACAATATTAGTTGTATATAATTCACTGTAGTAGTGGGAGTAGAATTGTCCTTCACAAATTCAGTTATATCAAGTCTGTGTTATGAGATTCACTGCTCGTTTTAGTTTGCTTTATCATAAATAACATTAAAATCCATCACTAATACTAGCCACATCATTTGTATAGTAGACAGCAGACTAGCAGGTCTGTAGTTTGAGAATATTAACACATATTTCGCATTATTCAGACCGTGATGCATAATAGTTTGCTTTACCCCATGTGTAACTTTCTAGATGGATTTAAGGCAATGGTTATATTAATTGTTACTGCTTCATGTGGGCTGTCCATTGCAAAAATTAACCTTAGTGAAGACTGTGGTATGAGAGGCCAATAATTTATAGAAGATGCAGACTGAGTGTCACAAATACTATGCCCTGACGTGGGTGTGTTCTTATTCCAAGACCCTATCACTCTGTGTGTGGTTAGCCTTTTTAGACTTATATAATGATTATGGGACTAATCAGTCATTATACATATATTTTTTATTTATTTTATTCTAACATTTCTTTTTTGTGTTTAGATTCCAGAAAATAGCACTTGGTTTCTGGTGGAGATATACTTCAATCCGCTAGTGGTTGATCAAGGTGCCCGGATTGATCCAGCTCATCGATTTGCAAATGTTACCATCCTTCCGAGTGATAATCCAAATGGAATGATCCAGTTCGATGATAACTCAAGGTACGAGTTAGACACAATTACTTCCTTTAAAATGGTTAAAATATTCAATAGATTTGATAAAATTCTGGCATTTATTAATTTACAATATTACAGGGTTAACATGCATCCTGGAAATTGTGGAAAATAACAAATTCATTTTCCAGGTCCCGAAAATGTCCTTGAATTTTGCCAAATCAGGAAATGTCCTGAAATTTACCTGGGAAATTTCCACTTAGAACATAAAATCCCATGAGTAAATATTATGCCTCTAAAAGAAAACTTCAATTGTAGAATAAAAAGAGTACTGGTACAGAGTGTATATATCCCATTTTAGTTCAAATTTAAATAAAAGTGGGCGGATCAGACAGCTAAGGCTGAGAAGAAGGAGACTGTACCATAAAAAAATAATCGATCAGGCATGGAAATAAATATGAAATGTTTTTTCACAGATATCTTAAATACTTTGTCCTGGAGAATGGTAATTTTGTCTAGGGAAATGTTCTGGAAAATAATATAGCTTTGGCTGTGGGAATCATGTATTATCAAATAGTTATGTCACTTAATTATGGCATATGAATGAAAGCAGTTTAATAATTTGTCATCTTTGTCAGATTTGTGTTTGTTGATACACAACAAGACGCAATACCTCTGCACATAAGAAGACTTGGTTATTCTGGAAAACAAGTCACTGTATCCTATCAAACAGTACAGATTGAAGGGCCAACAACATTTGGTGGTACAGAAGTCTATGCTGCTTTGGAAGGGGCAGATTATGATAAGAATGAAGGGACCCTGATTTTTGAACCGCGACAGGTCCGTATTTTTCACAGTTCGACACAGGAATAACTGCTGTTTTATGATTTGGGATAGTTTTCTATATTTGTTGGATGTATTTTGAATTTAATTTTTTTTTATGTGCTGCAGGTTGAAAAGACAGTGGTATTGAAGAGAGATCACCTGAGAGCATCGGATAATCCTTATCCTAAGCTGTTTAGAGTAGAACTAAGTGACATATCAAGAAATGCTGAGTATGTAGTTGGCTGTTTGCTGAATTATGGCATAATGAAAATATATGTGGCTATAACACAGTGCATGACATTAATTAGGATAAAAGTAATCTTTAGAGATGAATTCCATACTAATGACAAGATATAACTCTATATCGCTGCTATTGGCTACCATAGGTCTCAGCCATTAATCCCATCGGGGCCATTAAGCTGCAGTCATTTTTAGACCTAAAATGTCCTGATTTATGGTAGTACCACATTAAGCAGACTTATATAGTGGATATTAGTATAAATATCCCCATTTTCAGCTAACTTTTAATAATCCTGTATTATTACCACAACAATAAACATGCTCTTCTAAGAATTATTACCATGAATCCCATTTCATTTGTATTTTCACTCCATGACTGCATACGTTTAAATAACAATGCTGACATTCTATGATCACAACTTGACGTCTGCTAACACTCTTAAAATTATTCCCCCAATGACTGGATTTCTTGACACTGAAATAGCACTGGCCATTAAGCTGACCTAAAAAAAGTAACGGTAAACATATTTACTCAAAGTATCAGCTTAATGGCCAGGACCTAAGCTATCCCCAGAGCAGTAACTGTAACATACAGTGACAAAAAGACTTTCCCAAGACTGGCTGCTTTACTGTAGATAAATATTCTGAAAATGTAAAAACACAAAGACAATTATACCAACTTTTTTAAATTCAGCTTTTCTACCTGCATATGATTAATAGCTGATTAGCATAATTGTATTTTTTGTATATGTGTAGTTAGTAATTATTCTTATATTTAAATTTTATATAAGTTCTTTATACTTTTATTTCTTTATGATACTATTGATAAAGATACTAGTAATGATGATGACGATGACAACGATGATGATGATGATGATGATGATGCTGATGATGATGAATATAGTCATATTGGGTTTTAAAAAAATAAAACGTATACTCAAAGCACTATACAAATTTACGAAAGCAGACAAAATAAAACCACATGTCTCAGTTTTCATTGGATTCTTTATGTTGTAAGTTTTTGGAAAACTGAAACATTCATTCATTTCACACGCCTGATGATTTAATCTGGGATTTTGTTTAGTCTTCTTGATACTTCTAATGTGAAACGCATTTAAGTTACATTTCTCACGTTATTTGGTTCAGATAGACAAGCTTCTATACAAAAGTTTCATTTGTTATTGTTTCAAAATATGCGCAAGTTTTAAAATGTTTTATTTGTGTAACCGCTTCCTATCTTTTTTGCGCCAGATTGGGTTTTGCGGTGTCTTCCATCGTTATTACTAAACAAACTGAGCACGAGGTCTGGAAGCTATAGAAGGTTTTCAAAGACAGGTTCACATTGATAGAGTAACTCCCATGCCTAACTAATCTGATATATGTAACTTAATGAAGCTCGACCATCATAATGATGTAATTGATAACGTCTAATTTAAAGTTTGGGAATGTTGCAACATTGTATTGAATTCTCATTAATCGCATTTTAGCTTGATGACAAAAGCTGACAATAGCTGTACAGAACAGGGATTTGTCAGTGTCACAGCTGAAAGTGATAATGGATATAATTGATCGAGTATTAGATGTAGCCATGAATAAGGCACCGTGAGTACCAACCTTCATTTATTTTGAGTTATTTATAACATCTTTATTGTGCATATATATATATATAATATATATATATATATATATATTATATAATATTTTTTAATATAATATGAAATATAATTTAGAAACAATTATGTAACACTGCTTGTTCAAATGATTGTCATAGTTGTATATCTGAAATGTGATTTACCAAATGCCTGTCATTTCCAAAATTGCTTAGTTTCTGTATTGTACCTAATAACTAATTGATAATAATTTAGATAATATTTAGAATTATTTGTTATCAATGAAACATTACTCTGTGTGATTTCCACTGCATGACTCAATTTGTATAACGTGTACACACACACACACACACACACACACATCAAACACAAACGTCTAATTCTCAATGTCTATCTGGTTTATAAGATTTTTATTCTTCCAGTACAGAATCACCTGCCTGTGATCATTTGCGTTTTGTGGTGGCTAAGAGATATCCAAAGACATTAATGGTTACAGATGGAACACAAGGTGGGAACTGGCACATTTACATATACAGCTAATAATTATAATTCAAATTTAAACAAAGTATTTCCAATATGCTAAATTATTTTTTTTAATTTAGTTAATACCCATACTTTAGTGCACTTATCTATCCATCGGATGCTAGGCAGTTTCAGGAAAAATATTTTGGTTTAATACCATGAAAATACCAAATTTAAAATAGATACTTTAAATTTTAAAACATAATTTTTAAATTTAAAAAATCTTGTCCATATGCCACATACTTATTTAAAGTGTATGTCAACAATTAAGATTGTGAGATAAAAGATTGAGATTATTTATTTCTTGTATCTGTGCAGTGATATACATTATAATGCTGAATAAATAATTTCAGGTTGTCTGCTGGTGTACATACTAATATGATGCGAGTCATGTGTAGCCTGTTAGATCCACAACGTAATGATGCCACACGAGGTCAGTGGCAGTTGTCTCAGAGAATGGATAGATTTGCTCTTAGTTATGTTGCCCATCTGAAATGTGATACATGCTGTCAGCCAAAATTGTAAGTTTCTTATTTACCTAATAACTAATGATAATAATTTAGATAATATTTAGAATTATTTGTTATCAATGAAACATTACTCTGTGTGTTTTCACTGCATGACTGCAATTTGTATAACGTGTACACACACACACACAAACACAAACGTCTAATTGTCAATGTCTATCTGGTTTATACGATTTTTATTCAACTTCAGTACAGAATCACCTGCCTGTGATCATTTGCGTTTTGTGGTGGCTAAGAGATATCCAGAAGACATTAATGGTTACAGATGGAACACAAGGTGGGAACTGGCTTGACATGATACAATAATACAGGCTTAAGAATTTTGAAATTCAAATTTAAACAAAGTATTTCCCAATATGTCTTACAATTTAGTTTTTTTAATTTAGTTATCCATACCCTATATTTTAAGTGCACTTAGTCTATCACATCTATGCTAACCAGTTTCAGGAATAAACTATTATTGGTTTAATACCTGTAACTTAATAAATGGAATCAAATCAAGATACTATTCAAAGTTAAAACAATAATTTTGTATTTGATGATGGCATTTAGCCAATTATAACAACATGTGATCTTGTATTTTAATTAATTATCAAATCCAAATCAATGAATTGATTATTTTTTTAACTTTATTCCTAGAATATTTAAAACATTTAAAACATGAGTAGATTTTCAGATGTTTTATATCTTGCTATTAGTTTAAATTGAGCACTTTAATTTCTGATTTGCTTTGCAAACACCTATACAACCTTAATATGCTGATTCACAATAACTAGCACCATATATTAAGGTATTTAGTCTTGCTTTTTTTAGGAATAATGATGTCCTAATTGTGGCAGATGGTATGCTACGGGTATTGGATCATGGCAAGATGTCAGCAACACCAAGGGTAAGTCAAGACGTTTATTTGAGTATGTTTTCATGCATATATTAAATAAAACTCCAGATTTCATTGCACAGTGGACAAAATACTGTCATTAATTGAAAGGAGTATTTTTCCAGAAAAAAACGAATTCATATAACAATTTTGGTTTACTCTCTTTCGTTCTGTTGAATAATAAGATGGTCATCTATCTATGGCTTGTTCAAACCGATAGCAAGGATAAGAACTATTGCATAATACAAAATTTATATATAATAAAAGATTATAGATAGGATTGAACAAGCAGTAGATGTCTGGGCTGTTTTGAGCTTAGGCCAATTCTTGAGGTTGTGTCCTTCATCATGTACAATCACACTGGAAGATCGCAATCAATGCATTTATACATTATTGAAGCCCTAATGCAAAGCTTTATTTTTGTGTAACCTGATTGGTATAAAGTTTCTCCAATTTTATTCACAAACAACTTCATATTGTCATAGTTAGCATTATCCTTATGAGGTGCCAAATGGTTTGTGTTTATCAGTGAAGACCCAATTGAGAACCTTCCCTGTCAAAGGTTTTATACTCACTTGGTGTAGTAAAGTTAAAATATGTTAGCCTTTCTATATCATTACTAGATCTGGAGTAATTTATCATAGATTATATTAACGTTTTTCCTCATATGAAATACTTCTTGAAATAGTATTTGAGAGAAATGGAAAACAATTGCCAAATCTGAACTGGGAAATAAAAGCTAACAAATGATGCTAATGATAATTAATCAGATTAATTCATCTTCTTCATATAAACGGGATAAGAATTAATAATCTATTAAGACATGTCGATATAGTTTGAATCTAAAAGTACTTCAAATTGAGTATGTGAGTTCCTGAGCAATTTGTTGAACAGACTACATTTTGACGTCTTCCTTGGGTTGTTATTGTCTTTTTGCTTGTTTATATCTAGATTTTGAAGATAATTTGTACTACAGTAAATAGACGAAGCATTGTCGGTTTCATTTGCCATCGTGATCAGTATTCAACCAAACAATGTCAATCAGGATAGCGTTCTATGGAGAGAATTCTTTGTCAACTTTTTAGAGTAATACTCGGAGAGCTTATGACAGCATATATGGATGTGAACCTATATATAATGGTTGTGTTCATTAATTAGAAAGAAACTGTAACTATGAAAATTGCAATTCTAGTGAAACAAACAATTGTTTTCTGACTGATTTACTAGCTCTGAGTTTAATTACTCGATTTCTATTAAATTAATTCCCTGGAAGTTACTTGGTGACAACACCTACTCCAATATAGGAAATTGGGAAAATGAAACATTAGTTATTGCTAACTAAGCTGGTGAAACTAAGAAATGTTTGTGAAGGAATTACTCGTTGGAATATTAATTACTCAGGTATTCGTAGATTTAGTGCACACAAAGATGTTTAATAATAGCACCTTTATTGGTCTATTCAATGAGAATGTAGCAATAGTTATTGAGTATTAAGTTCCATTACGAAGGCAAGCACAATAATTAGTTTTTCAACTTCTATTTGCGCAATTTCATCCTTCTAATTAAGTTGACATACCGCTACTGAGTCGTTCGCTTTTCTTTAGATTTTGTGCTATCGAAGGCATTCTGGCGCAAAATCGAATGAAATAGTATGTATTTTTTGCAAGGGACTCCATGAAACTGTCGCATTAGATATTGTGACCTAACTGCATTCAAATAGATTATATAATTAATGTTCCCATTTCTGTTTCTTTTGCAAATAGTGATTTATTTATTTCTATAATTGAACTCGAACACTGAAAAACTAGGCGGTGTTTGGCTTATGTTTGAGTTAATATTTGTAGTCCGACTTAGCTTTCGCTATTTTTTGTTGTTAAGTTGGTGACGAAAATATTTTATTTAATTGAATTATGGTTAGAGTGATATTTCTCCTTTGTCTAAATAGGTTATGATAACTTGGATAAAAGTACATTATCCACGAAGTAGTTATATCATGCTCAGATGTGTTCATCTGTTGAATATGCGTATATTTCTTCCATATTTTGTTTAATTTAGATATGTCAAGTTGAATAATATTTTGGAATGGTTTATTGGAAGATTAATTACTAAGGTATTCGTAGATTTAGTGCACACAAAGATGTTTGGTAACACCGCCTACTTGTCTATGATATAACCTATTCGATGAGAATGTAGCAATAGTTATTGAGTAATAAGTTCCATTACGAAGGATAGCATACTGATTAGTTTTTCAACTTCTATTTGCCCAATTTCATCCTTCTAATTAAGTTGAAATACGGCAACTAAGTCATTCGATTTTCTTTAGATTTTATACTGTCGAATGTATTCTGGCGCAAAATCTACTCAAATATTATGTTGTTTTTTTCCGACAATAATTCATGAAACTATGGCATTAGATATTGTGACCTAACTGCAGTTAAAGAGATTATATAAGTAATTTACCATTTCTATTTCTTTTGCAAATATTAGATAAACTTAAATATTTCAATAATTGAACTAGGACACTGAAAAACTAGGCAGAGTTTGGCTTATGTTTGAGATACTATTTTTAAGTTTGTACTTTTGTGTGTTTTCGTTGCTGACGAAAATATATAATTTAAACGAAGTATGATTAGCTTGATATTTCTCATTTGTCTAAGAAGGTTATCATAACTTGGATATAAGTAAATTATCCAAGAAGTAGTTTTATCCGTCGAATATGCGTGTATTTCCTCCATATGTTTTATTTGTCACATTGAATAATATTTTTGAACGTTTTACTAGTATCCTTCATAAAGAGAATCGGAATATGGTCAAGTTTTATAAAGGGTTAATGTTGTTTATAGTTACTCTTAAATACTGATCCCACTTACACAGTATCTCGCTGGTATTTACCCCGTCCA
>JAODUP010001276.1:52500-75921 GCA_025642065.1 Paralvinella palmiformis | reverse complement strand
TAATACTTTATTCACAACACTGAAAACAGTCCTTTGATTTCCCTTGGATGCTTTGATCTTTCTATTATAGTATTCGGATTTAGCAGAGGCAAGGGTATTTTTAACAAGAATTTTACTGACCTTGAACATTTCAAAATGAACACACAAACTGGTCCTGATCCACAGACGCTCACAATACCTTCTGTGTCTCTTTGCAGCCTGTATGTTCTTATTATACCATGGAAGCATTGGTCTGCTTGGCATTTCCTTTGTCCTTAAAGGTGCATGTTGATCTACAATGTCTCTCAATGTATATCATAGAGATCCACCAGATGATCCACATCATCCGGTGGATCCAATACCAGAGAAGAGACTCGCAGATCAGCAAGAAAAGCCTCCTTGTCAATTGACTTGTATCTTCTATATGAAATATCTTTAGATGAAACAGATTGTTTCTGTAAAGATACATTAATGTCAACAAGGAAATGATCAGACAGCATGGAAGACACAGACACACCTTTAATCAAATTGTCATCATCACGGGAGATGACAAGATCTAAGATGTGACCATGTCTGTGTGTTCTTTCTTGGACATGCTGCCTGAGATTGGCAGATCTAAGAATGTCAGCCAGTTGTTTGGTATCTGCATTCCTCTGGCAATCCCAATGTATATTGAAATCACCTAAGATCAACAGATGACCACTGTTGGTAGCAAGAGAGTCAACAAATCCCGAAAATTCCTTGAAGAAATCTGCTGCTTTCAGGCCATTTTTCTTAGTGGGGTGTAATCGGTAGATAATAGCTACACGAACACTTATCCCCCCAGATATAAAAGTCAGTTGGTAATTTTCAAAAGACTTAGCCTGAAAACGCAAATGGGTTTCACACTTCAAAGAATCACGGAGAAGAATGCCGACTCCCCCACCTTTTTTGTGAATCCGAGCTGCATGGTGGAATGAATATCCAGCTGGAGTCACATCACCAACAATTTTCTGGTCTGAAACATTACCAGTCAGCCAAGTCTCTGTTATGACAAGAGCATCAAGATCCATATCCTTAACAACATCAGATATTTCATCAGATTTATTACAGATCGACTGACAGTTAATAAGACCAATACTTACATTTTGTACAGCTGTGCCATTATATGGTGTTATTGGCACAGTGATCAAATTACTGGCATCAGACCCAATCTGCTTTGGATGTTTTCCACTACGTGGGCGCATCGCTAAACAAATGGTATTATCACCATAGGGTCGTAATGCAAGCAACTGATCTCTACTATAATTCATTATAATTATAGAAATAAAATAAGTGAAAAATTTAAATAAAAATAATAAAATAAAACAAAACATACACAAGCAAAAACCGAGTTCTTATGGGAAACACTGGAGCGGGCGATAATATAGGGCGTCAAATGAGCAGTTAAAAAGAAAATACAAGAAATACAAAATAACTAAATATAATCAATTTATATTAATCTAAATTAAATCTATATTACATAATATGCAAAATACATCAGTTTCACTGGTGTAACTTATCTAATAGCTGAACTATCCGAGAAATATTCCGGTGCCATTACATCGAGAGCCGGTCATACTTCCCGCCACTGGTATTAAAAGACAGTAAATCGGTGATTGCAAAATTTCGATGTGCCAGTCATGGATTAGATATTGAGACTGGGAGACATTGTCAAACTCTAACACCTAAAGAGGAGAGAATTTGTTTAAACTGTGGTAAATTTCAGAATTATGTAATAGAATGTGAACTTCATTTTCTTATGCAGTGTCCAGCATATAATGATTTGCGAAATGAATATTTATCAATTTTATTTACAGAAGCTTCAAGTAAGAGATATTAACTCAATGTATATGATTTTAAAATCAAGAAATAAATCATTACGGAATAAACAATACAATAATCAATGCAATTTTAAATTAAGAAGTAAAATATTTTTTTGAATGAATGGAAATAGTCCAAATCTAATTTCACTTTTAGTAATGAATTATGTAAAGTAACATGTTTAGTTTTATTTTGCTGATTTTTAAGTAAAACAAATTAAAAAGGAAAAACATTAGTGAATTATATCTAATGATTATTGCCAAACATTTGAAATTACTAAGCGTATTAGAAACCAGTGAGTGTCGTCATAAATTAGGGAATCAATTTTATACATGATTAACCATTTTGGAAAATATATATCATAATCAGAAATAGATATAAAGATTTTTATAAAGGTAAATATTTATTTTCTATTGGGGCGCCTCCGTGGCCTAACTGGTTGCGCGGATGGACACATATCGATAGCACCCGGCTAGAAACCCCGGCTGGGCTATGTCAGAAGGGTGTTTCATCTTTCACTTTGCCTCATTCTCTTTGGAGGTCGCTCGGCCTATTTAACCTATCGTGTGCACAAACCTTTCCGTAAAATAGCAAAATTTTGTTTTCTATTAATCTTAATTCACAATTTGATATTAATTATAATTAGTTCTATATGATCTCTGTATTATTTTACCCCCCCCCCCCCAGGAAGTGCCACTTATAAGATCTATTTTCCATAAATAATTTTCGTTATTTAAGATGTTGTGCTATATTTCTAAAAAAATGTGATCTATAGATTTAATGCTCAATAATTATTATTACTATATCTAGAATTACAAATACATGAGCCAATTGTTTTAGTCTAAACTTTCTCATTCAGATTTCACACAGGAGACCATTACCATCATCCAAAGTAAACTTAATAAGTTTATAAGCTTGTTGAAATCACATATTAAGTAATAACGAATGAGCGTGTTAATTAGAAGAAACGTAAATGAACCGATTGTATCGCCATTTTCTTTAAAGGTGTGTCTATATTTTACATAAAATGATATTAGACACGCTATTATCCTCAACTACTCGTTACCTACAATTAGCACCGGTCTTCACCAAGCCTCGGCTATACGTCATCACCAATCGCTGCAAACCTTAAAGCTGTGGGTTTGAATCCGACTCACGCCTGTTCGTGTAGGATGTGACCCTAGGTAGTCTCAAATCAATTCGTCATCACCAATAAATAACTAATCCCGATGTATTATGGACGTGATTATTAAATTAATCCATTATATTTAAAAGCTAAGTACTTTTTTCTTCAACCAGAAGGAGACCTAAATTTCATTCTAAATCAATTATTCGTCCATTGACCGATCACATTTATTAGTTATAAAAAAGCGGAAATAAATCATGACGCCAGATTACATCCGATCCAGTAAGATCATTATGGTTTTTAATAATTGGAACACTTCATTGTTTAAATATCGCGAGTTTGTACTAAAAGACGAGTAGGTAGTAAACAATAATAACGTATTTATTGACAGTAACTTGAATTATACTTCACCTTGAGATCATAACGATACTAATGAGAGTCACCCAGTTTATCAGACAGATTGATACGATTTCTTTTACTATTCCAAAATGACATAAAGCTAAGTTCAATGTAACAACGTTCCTTATTTATACTAAACATTTCGCGTATTTTAACATCTGTTCTGTTCACTAAATGATCCGAGCTTAGAGAGATGTCCAATGTTAATGTTTATTTTTTAGCCTTTAATCCCATATTTAGATTTTTAATGTTCGGGTTGTGACATTCAAATGCCACCCAATGTAACATATTTTTTCAATCGTATCTGAACAAAACGCTTCGATATTATTAGTTTTGATATGGAAGTCAAACCGTGCTCGGGTTTGTTTGATACCAATGACGTCATACGGAACAAATGTTCCTACCCTGACGAAATCCACAGTTCATTTTGTTCTTTCTATTGTCGAAGAAATAATATACGTATACCCAATGCAAACCCCTTTCCCATTACCTTTAGCTACTCGTATGCGTACCATTTTACCTTATTAAGAAGACTTTGAATGATCAGAATATTGCATTAATATTTCTCATTTATTTTTGGCTTTTGTGAGCAATTTATAAAAGGAATTAATTAAGTAAATTCGGGCAGTATGTCATTGCTTCCTTAAATACCAGCTGGCTCCTTTGTAGCAGTCGCATATTGATTATAATTCATGGACGAATCTCGTTTCTGAATAAAGCAAAAACGCCATTTTCTGGCATTCATCCAAGAGTTCTTTAGTACCAGTAGAAATGAAGTTTATTATTGTTAATGGAGTATTTATAAATCACTAAACTTTACTCTAGTGCCGTACTATGGAGTAAGATCGTGATAAATCTATGGTCGTCTGATGTTTATGGAAAATGAAAAGCTGCTCCAATCTGACAAAACGGCTTCTCATCAACGTCTTCATCATCATCAGTATCAAGGTCACCATCAAGCGTATTATCTAATCATCATCTTGCAATAGTTCGTTTACGTTCGTTTATTTCACGTTCTCGTCAACAGATTCTTCTATGATAGCAAAAAGCTTTAGATTCCAAATATTTATATAAAACCGACGATAATAGAATTAGAATCAAAAGAGAGAAATGTCACTTAAAACAAATTTGATTTAACAAAATCAAATCTCAACCTAAAAACGTTAAAACACGACGACTCCTTGACTAACTTCGTTGTGGCTCTCTATGCCATTGGCAATAGCACACAAATAAAACCGACTAAGACACATTTCTACACATGCACACATGCAGATACCATTATTTCGCATATTCTCCTATAGGCATTGAACGCTTAACGACGAATAAGAACGAAGCGGAGAGATGTTTAAATATGAATTACGTTTATGTTTTTTCGTGGAATATTATATGACCACCACCCCCCGCCATTACAATATGTTGTCGTAGAGATATAGCTAATTATATACATATCAATATCGGATATTACAACTCAAATTACAATATTACGTATATGTTGTAGATCAAATAAGACGCATACACGTAATTATTATTCACATTATGCATCATAAAAAGCCAAATAATCTGGCCAACAGGTAAATCAGCCAGACACATAAACAGACATATGAAGACTGGCAGACATGTAGATATAAAGATAGGACAGAAGAACGTGAACAAACTTAATCAATCACACTCATACGCACACACCCATCCAGGCACTAGACTATCGGTATCTGAATGACTTAGAAGACATTTTTACAACAGAGAACAAATACAGTACATCTCGTGTTGTTGTTGTTGGTGGTGGTGTTGTTGTTGTTGTTCTTCTTGTTTTTTTAGTAATTCAGTACATATATACCAGACTAGTTATGGCTCAGTGAGTAACGATATGTATCATACCTTAATCGGGTGCAATCGATATAGATCGATCAGCTTCAGAGTTGACCATCTCTCACTTTCTCTCTCTCTCTCTCTGTTTTTGTGTGTATGCGTGTCCGTGTCCGTGCGTGCGTGTATATGTACCTGTGCGTGCGTATGTGTATGCGCGCGTGCGTGTGTGTGCGTGCGTATACGCCTGTGTATATGTGTGTGTGTGTATGTGTGTGTGTGTGTGTGTGTGTGTGTGTGCATGCCTGTGCCTATATGTTTATATGTCCGATATGACTGTATACAGAGACACGTAATCCAGTTAGCCGCCACCGATTCACCGACTGTGATCCAGAGCCCAGTCTTCTTCGGAGACGGCTAACGACGGATAGATGTACAGTATGGATACAGTCAGGCCAGTGATGGCTATCAGGAACATAACCAGGAGAAACCTATCGATGATCTTGGCCAACATCTTCCACTCTTCTTTGATCTGGTCCCGTTTGATGTTCCTCTTCATCTTCGACGTGATGTCCATCAGATGCTGGAGGATCTCGTCAAGAACCGGGCGGCTCTTCCTCGGCGCCATGATGGCTTCCAGCTCGTCATAGAGGCCGCGCACCAGCGGATGCATGCCATCGTTGAGGCCGTCGATGTTGTTCTCCTCCAGATGGCACGCCTCTTCCTCGTCAACGACCTGCTCCTGCGGGTTAGCGTTGCACGATGACGGGTGTGGCTTACCCTTTGTGGCACGACCATGAGCTATCTGGAAGACGCTGGAATGTTCGTGTTGGTAGGGCGTGAAGATGCATAGCAGTCTGGCCATACAACCGAACACCAACTTACGGAGCCATCTGGGTACCGGGGCGTTGGGCTCGTGATGATGGAGATCGAGCACTATGACGCTAATTACGATCGAGAAGCCAGTCATCACCATAACCATGGTCAGATAGATACCTGAAATGGGTTAATTATCTGTTATGGCGCCGGCGCTTTATTTCATTTAGAACGTTACAAAGATCATATGGATAAATTTTATTAAGAATCTCCAAATTACGTGTAATGGATTAATACCAATTAAAACCAGAATCATTTAGATCACATAGATTTTCAAAGATTTTAGAACGTATGATATTTTATTCGTTAATAAAATCAAAATATAATAATAATAATAATAATAATAATAATAATAATAATAATAATAATTAGCACAAGAAGCGTGATATTAACAGTTGCATAGGTAAGATAGTATAACATATTATAAGCCTTTGACAAACTTAATTTATTTAACACGATTCAGCACCATAATGGATCTAGTAAGAGATATGTTTTCAGTTTGTTCTAGAAAATGTTCAACGTTTTCTTTTCCTGTCTTCGTGTCTTGATGATTATTCCATAATACGCTAGTGAGATGGGGGTTATTGATGTTATATGACCGTTATGATATGAAGTAGTAATAACTACAGGAAAGTAGCAAGTTCTAGTAACGTCTTGTTACATTCCAAGAATCGTAGATATATAAAAATAAATCATTAGCCAAATGTTTAACACTTAAAGGGACAGTCCGCCCTCAGAAAATATTTCTTAAATATGTAATGCTTAGAACAGTAGCCAAAAATAATAATCACGAAATAAACCTGATATCATAGATTTAGGGAAATAATACAAATTAACAGAGGGCCGCCATTACGGCTACACAGGGAGCCAGATTCGAAGGCGGAAAGGAGAAACTCAAATGCTCTGACGTCACATGGGCGCTCTCTAAACTGACGCGGATTATGGTTTCTGTTGAGCGTTAATATCTGAGCCATTTTGAATCATCTTCCTCTTGTCAGTTGCCTTCTGGCTCAAACTGATATGATTGTATGTCATCCATGACTTAATTTTAGCAAGATAATGCCGTTTAGTTTTGGAATAATTCTTTGCTCACACTTGTTTACATGCTTTTGTACGGACTCTACAGACTTCAGGTGAACCGGATACGTTCAAGTGACGTCAATTAATCAGCACTTTGAACTGGGTTATTTAATATGTGGGTGATCGTTTACACATTTTGACATATTTATGATATTTGTGAGTATAGCTGTATTAGTCCTGAAAACGTCCTAACTATTCCCTTTAAGTTTCATCTTATTGATAAAATTTCTACTTAAAGTAATAATTTTTACGCATTTCGATTAATCCCATATTAAAGAAGCTTTACATAAGTTAACTATATGCAGCTTGTAAAAATAATACTTATCGTTCAAAGGTCAAATAAGTTCAATAATAATAAAGATATGAGAGATGTTATCGTTTTAATATTATCAGATAGTATTGCATTCCTCATTTATTGATCAAAATATTTTTAGGGCATTCATACCTGGTTGTATCCTATATCCAGGCACGTATGAAAAAGAGCATCCACATGTGCACGCGTGCACCTGTGTGTGCGTGTTTCTTTTTAATCCGTAAATGATTTTCTGATTGCCTGTCTATCTGTATGTCTGTCTGTTTGTTTTTCACTTTGCTCCTCCTTGTTTACTCTCAATGTATGTGTGTGGGGGGGGGAGGGGTGATGGTGTTATATGCATGTGCATGTCTTTTTTCCCTGCCTGTCTTCCTTTCTGCCTGACTGCCTGTCTCACTTCACTCCTTTTTTTACTATCTATCTATCCATCTATCTTTATGTCTAGATATATGTGTCTATCTATCTCGATCCGTATCGTCTGTCTGTCTGTCTAGACCTATATCTGTCTGTCTGCCTGTCGTTTGTCTGCTTCTTTATGTCCGACCGTCTGTCACTCTGCCTGTACGTCCATATATCTGTTTATATCCATCCATACTCACCAATCAAAGGTACACAGTCAGAAGTCTTCGGCACGTTCTCGGCTATCAACAACAAGAAGACGGAGAACGAGAGCAGTACGGTGATCCCGAGAGAGACCTTCTCTCCGCTATCCGGAGGCAGATAGAACACCAACAACGCTAATATAGACATCAGGATACACGGAGCGACCACGTTAATCATGTAGAACTTTGGCTTCCGCTTCAGATAGAGAATAAACTTCACCGTCGGGAACGGGATGCCCGGATCTGAGTCGAAGAACTGGTCCAGTTTCAGCGCCTCTGTCTTGATGATGTCCCATTCTCCGTGTTTCTTGTAGACGTCCAATCCGACGGTGTTTGTGCCATTCAGGAGGTTGACGAAGCGCCCGTCGTAGGTCCAGTCGACAAAATCCAGTTCACATTGTTGGTAATCGAATGGGTAGAGCGTTATATCGAGTTGGCACGAGGTGATAAACTTTCCTCCGGGTACCCACTGTATTTCGCCGTCATGGTCGACGCCGGCGCGGAACTTCCGGTCGGCTTGATCGTCGTATATGGCGTCGGCACTGAGGATGTTACGTCATAGATCGAGTTAGATATGGCATTTATTATGATCGATATGACGAGGGTGTAATTTGGATAAAGGGTCTTCTTAGAGCTGGCCAAAGGGACTTTAGTGATGGCACTAGATATATATTTTGACTTTATGAACCCATTTAGAAACGTGTATGATATATGCATATAGTAATATACAGACAGAAAGACCTACGTTTATAGAGGGATATATATATATATATATATATATATATATATATACATGCATAATACTCATTCACATTCATTGTACTCGTTTAACGACAAGCACACCCACTCATTCACCCACATATTGTTCTGCTTAGTTACTGACTGACAGGTTCACTCAGACACTCACTCAGTCATTGAATAACTGACTGACTGACTGACTGACTGACTGACTGATTGCTCACTTAATCACTCACTCACTCACACACCTACTTGCTCGCTCACTAACTCATTCACTCGCTTAATCAATCACTCACTCAATCAATCAACTATTCACTCACCTACTCATTATTCAGCTTTCACACACACACACACACTCTCTCTCTCTCTCTCTCTCTCACACACACACACACACATACACACACACACACACACACACACACACAATCAACAACATGTTATATTAAACACCTGTTCTCCAAACCAAAGTCAGGAAGCCATATCAACTGAGGAGGGACAATGATACGGGTCAGTCCTCCATATTCTGATACATTCCATCTCAGGTACTCATCATTCCAGTGCTGTAATATAAAATTATATATGATATGATATGATACATAGTAATGATACACACATACACACACACATATCACAGATCTGTGTACACTTGCAATAAGCATGTCTTCGCTAAAATATTAATGATTTTAATAATTACGTAAATATGTATGCATGTAATGAAGTCAAAGAGATGTGCATCGTTTTCTTTTCTCTTCGTCGCACTGTATCTATCTATCTATCTATCTATCTATCTATCTATCTATATATCTATCCATCTAACTATCTATCTATCTATTTATCTATCTATCTATCCACCATGTACTCTCCAAATAGTTCACACTCTCGTTATCTTTTTATAGATATCTGTATATTATATCTATCTACTTATGCGCGCATGCGTGCTAGCCAACGTAGAACACGCGCATCAAACAGAGAATGAACTCGGCCATAAAGGTGGTAATAATAAAAACAAACTCACGTTCATTAAGTTGATGTGTTTAGCTCGGAATTAATTTCCGAATGGATTCAGCTCCGTTAATTGCCGGAGAGATGGAGAGGCGTCGGAATTATTTATTTTAGACGAAGACCAGAAATAAAACACGACCGGATATTTTAACCATCTTCTCTCGACATAATATTGTTATTGGAGGCGCGTAATACGAAGGAAGAGATCGCCGAAGATAGAGGGAACGGGAAATGGGGAGGAGAATGGTGAAAAATGGGGATTGAGGAAGTTTCACTGGAAGAAGAAACGGGAGTACAATGGTGGTTAATAAATCGGTACAACGAAGAAAGAGGGCTGGATAGGAAATTGGGAAGGAATGCTGGAAATTATAGAATGTCAATGGTGTGTCTAGACGGATGAATGGGGTTGGAATACGATGAGGATGTGAATGGGATGTGAGGAATTAAGTAAGTAAGGGGAGGCCGTTATTTGCATATGATGAATGAACCAAAGTATATATATATATATATATATATATATATATATATATATATATATATAAAGAGAAGAGAGAGAGAGAGAGAGAGAGAGAGAGAGAGAGAGAGAAAGAGAGAGAGAGAGAGAGAGAGATAGAAAGAGGGAGAGAGAGAGATTGCAGGATTTGTATTATGATGAATTGAATGTATCTGGTGATAAATGTATATTATGGTAAATTTTGTTATCATAAATGTATGTTATTATAAATGTTTTTATAATAAATGTTTCCAATACAGAAGAAATTACACGACATCGCCATCTGGATGATAGTCAATATATTCTGAATAAATGAATACGATATTACAAACATTCACGTAAACACACATATATATACACATATACATGAACACACACACACACCACTAAATTATTAATGATTTCAAATATTACCTACATATCTACATGTATGTATATAAGGAAATTAGACATGTATGCATCATTCCCTTTTCTCTTCATCGCACTCTATCTATCTATCTATCTATCTATCTATAATCTATAAATCTATCAATCGATTTATATATCTATCTATCTATCTATCTATTAATCTATATATCTATTAATTTATCTGTCTATTAATCTATGTTTCTATCTATCTATTTATCTGTCTATCTATCTATCTATCTATCTATCTATCTATCTATCTATCTATCTATCTATCTATCTATGTATCTATCTATCTATCTATCTATCCATCCATTCATCCATCCATCCACCCATCCATCCATCCATCCATCCATCCACCTTGCACTCTCCAAAATGCACTGTCATTCTCTATTTAGTTATGCACGTATGCGTGCTAGCCAACATAGAACATATATTAAGATCTACACAGATCTATATGTATATAAGGGAGCAGAGATGTCCATATTTTAGCCTAATAAATCCAACTTTTGTTAACATGTAAAAAAAGGTTAAACGATAAGGACGATTTAAGAGAAAATGAATATATGATATGGTAGATATAAAACAACTATAGTAGACGATATAAGGATTAGATAGCAGAGAAAGAGTAGATGATAAGGATGATATAACAGAGAAAGAGTAGACGATATAAGGATTAGATAGCAGAGAAAGAGTAGATGATAAGGATGATATAACAGAGAAAGAGTAGACGATATAAGGATTAGATAACAGATAAAGAGTAGATCGTAAGGATGATGTAACAGATAAAGAGCAGATCGTAAGGATGATGTAATAGAGAAAGAGCAGATGATAAGGATGAGGTAACAGAGGAAAAGTGTTTGATAAGGATGAGGTAACAGAGGAAGAGAAGATGACAAGGATGATATAACAGAGAAAGAGTAGATGATGAGGATGGTGTAACAGAGAAAGAGTACATGATAAGGATGAGGTAGTAGGGAAAGAGTACACGATGAGGATGATATAACAGGGAAAGAGTAGATAATAAGGATGATACAACAACGCAAAGAAGAATTACTGAAGTAAGGTCAGACGGTCGACTTTATGTTCCTAATCTACCTTACATCAAATCAGAGTAATTTGTCGGCGTTCATTAATCTCATTACCTGGACAACATCTCCAAGTTGAAGGGCTTCGTTTCTCTTATAATTGCTATCTCTATTGATCGACAGCTGTCAGTTCCGAGATTTGATAACTTGACGCCGGTAGATATTGACTGATGACCTACTGCGAGTGTCGGTGTGTGTGTGTACCTTGTAGGGACTCGGTGAAGGAGATGAATACGGAGATATATTACAGATGGTCCATACGATGACAACCCGCTCACTGGGTTGGCTATCTGCCGCCTGGTGCCTAATTTATTGTCTTATCTCTCAACCGTTATGTTGTATTAGCCCCAACTATTGAACCATCCCATTATGTCGTAGATCACGAGCCGTTCAAAGTGTCTAAGCCATAAACAACAGACGCCGCTGATAACAATGAAGATCTGACAAGATACACAAGAAGAGCATAAACTCATGTCATTATTATTATTGAATTTGTAATCGTTTAAAGTTTGAATCCATGGCGGACGCTTTAAGGTATTTATTTTTTTGTGTAGGACTAAAAATAACTCCCTCATTTTTGAGTCCTCCCCGCGTATCCCGCCTTCGAATATAGACCTTTATAAAGTAGGATCAATACCAACTCCCTATGGAGTATGCTGATTGTTGCTGCCTACAGTAGTCCTTGATTGTCTTCCCAGATAAATCTAATGTTACCTATGTTTGCTGGATATCTCATCTGAGCAGCTGCTTTCCTTAGAGACTCGCCCCTGCACCTTATGTCCAATGTTTGACCAAACTCTAGGTTATACAAGAAATCTGAATTTGCCCACTCACTCACTCACTCACTTACTCACTCACTCAATTAATCAATCAATCATTAAATCACTAAATCATTAAATCACTCCATACAGATAGTTATTCATTGTCAATCGTCCCCCCCCCCAGTAAACACAGAGAAGACCAACAGCCGGTTAGTATTTTAAAATTAGCCAGGAGGAGCCACCATCCACGATACTGCGACCTAACTAAGGTTCCATCCCCATATATTTATCGCCATCTCATGGTAAACACGTCGAATTCGGTGGCCGCATTTCGTCGCCGGCTTATCTGCCGATGACGATCAATACCGAAAGTGGACATGATAACTGCCGGAAGTGACTTACTCCGATAGTCGGCAGCTGCCGGCTAGTATATTATTGCCGATATGAGGAAGGCCTAACTGTAATCAGATGACGCTGACCATTGGAACACGTCTTCCCCGACAAAGGAAGGCGAATGTTTTGATTGACAGTACTGCTGGCTTTCTGTCGTTCGTCGTCCCTTCGGCCACTGATGTAAGGAAGACGAGGAAGAATTGTTGTCACTGTGATTGGGGAGAATGTCCTTATCATTTTAATGGGCAAAAGAACGGGTTGATGTGGTCCTGAGTTACCCCTCCCCTTCTCCCCTCCCCCCCTCTGCCCGACACTCCTGAGACATCCCTCAATAATGAGCCTTTGCATTATGGTCTTCCAGCCGATGCTCGGCGGATCATTGTGATGCGCGTGTCCGACAGGTCAAAGATACTAATTACGTGCGTCCATTGTAACATATTACAAGCAATGCGTCTGAAACAGCACAAAACTGCTTCAATTACGACATGACAAATGCTATTTCTGATTAAAAGCGGGAAAAACTATAACAAAACGACATTGTTGGTCGATTGAATTGTTACATTTCATCTAGTTATAAGGGTTAATTGGGGGGCGTTTCCAGGTGCTTACACTCTGTCTGTGTTCTGATTGACGTTACCTGTGTATTGTTGAATTGTCATTCCAGACTACCGAAGTTGATTGTTGTACTAATTACTAGAAGAATGACTAGATGGAGGTACGACTAATTGGTCTGAATCTCCCTGTAATTGATTGTACCATGTCTTATCGATGTATTGTAATCCTTGGAGGCTGGTTCTTGCCCAAAACAAAATCGACCCATTTCGGAGACTGACTACAATGTCATCCAGCGACTAATATGATGACAGAATTATTGCTAACTAAAGGTATAAACACTGAGAGGTAATAATACTCTCATTACGATGGGTGTACTTAGAATCAAATTGGCCAGTGATGTAGAAGCTGTACAAGATAGGACTAATCTATTTTTGTACATGTACATGTGCATTGATGTAAGAATACATCCGAATTGATGTACACTATATAATTTGAGAGCTAATGGCCTGTTATCCACTTCATCAACAATACAAGCAGCAGCAGCAGCAGCAGCCATTCGATGGATGGACAAATGGTGAATGTAAACAAATGACTCTCCCGTCCCAATAACACCGTCGGTTGTCTACTTAATCATGTCAAAGGTGTCAGCTTATTAAATATGACCGCATTAAATCTAATAAGGCGCCGTGTTAGGTACTGCATCGGGCCCGATGTCCGTTAGCCGAGACTCTGAAAGGAACCGGAAGTTTTAATCGTTCGACCAACATTTATTAGACACGCGTTTACTGATATCGGGAGCCATTCGGAGTTGGAGTAGAGCTCGGATGGATTGCTTTTTCTAATTGCGGTTTCGTGTCGTTTTTCACCGCTGATTCAATATTTGAGCTGAAAGTTTCTTTCGGATGAATAATTCCACAAGATAACTGGTTTCGCGGCTTGTTCAGTGGTTGGAACGCTCCGGTTGATGACAACAATAGACATCCGTGATGCTAAAGTTGTCTCGATGTCGCGTTTCTCCATCACATCACGTGGCTGACTAAACTTTACGCTTTTATCGCGTCAACCATTGTTCACCGGCGACCTCCGATTGGTTGTGGACAAGTCAGAATATGGAGGACGCCATGGTTATTTCTCCTCAAAGACCTCTCATTGGTCGACTCCGGTCGACCTTGAACCTTTGGCAAATTAGGTCATTCCATTGAATGGAATATGCCAGAGTGGACTAGATGGCACCTGAGGTGATCGCGACAGATGCGTGGTCGGATGTTGGTTAGGAAACCTGGAACATAAATTGTCAGTTCGAGTGATCAAAGATCTAGCCGACTGCGAGATTGCTTTGCTGTTTGGAGTCGAAACGTGTTTGTGGCAAACATCTGCGGATCGCTATCCAGTTCGGTGTTTCGCGCATTCCATTGTCTGGATCAGGTCTCCGAACTTAATGGCTCCAGACCGTGGCTGCAGGACGATGCTGTTGGCCAACTGAGGCCAGATCCTTGTCGGCTCTTAGAATGTCCTTTGTGTGTTTTTTGGCCATAAAAAAAGAAACCGAGCCGCAGATGAATGTCAAATCAGCGACCAAGCACCCAGTCACCGCAGACTAACTACTCAACAAGCACCAAGTGTTACCCCGATCACCCAATCAGCCACCCACCCAGCCATCCACTCAACCGCCTACTCAAACACCTCGACGCGCCTAGGAGATGTAAATTTACCTCCATTTGATATGTGCGACGCACGATGCCATAAAATCCAGTCATCCTGGTGCAAATCAGACGGTTTTAAGGCACATTTCTGGTGCCCCCGTTAACGCCGCGTTGACTAAAAGGTCTCCGTTTAGACCCGTAGCCTATCATCGACATCCCCCTTCAGTCTTGTTTACCGCATTTCGGGTATACCTCGGGCCAGTTAATGGCGTACCCGGTGGCCCGTTCGCTGCGGATGATCACTGCATAATAAAGTCCATTAATGTAGGATCTTCGATGCATGGCTCGCCGTGGATCGTGATACGAAGCGCTGATATCGGCCGGCCGTCGGGCCAGCGCCGGGCCAGCCTTAATATAGCGTCGAACGTTTTAATACGGTCGAAGTACGGCGTTGATCCGGATTCGACCGCGCTTCGGGAAGTCTAGCAGCCGGCGACGTTTTCTGGGATTTATTACGAAGAGTCGGCGCTGAGGGATGAGGACATTCGCCGAGCGATGATGGAAGACGGCGATGGCATTCCGAATGTAATATTTAAGGCTGACAAAGCGTATTATTGGACGTTCGCGGTCTGGGCAGTGGACATAATGAAACTGCATCTAACCTTGTTATACACTTCCTATAGTACACATTAATGGTCTCGTATCTCATTAGTTCGCCATTTGCCCGCTAGTCTATAGTATGACACAATGGCGAGCCCGCGAGCGTCATCCTTCTCGTAAGAAGCGACCATAACATCGAGAAAGGATCTAATACGCGGACGACTATTTCCTAAGATCGTCCCACAGTATACAATCAATTTATAATATTTTATCTAAACCGCATTAAAATAAAGCACTGAATGGCTGATGGTAGAAGAGTATAAACATCACAGCTGATATTATTTCAGAGAGTCAGATAATGGCTTTTGTCCAATTGCATGCAGTTTTTTCATTCATTTCAATTTTAACTTTTCGTTGTTGGTTAGCGTGATTAGCTCCACAGAAAGGAAGATGGTTTTATTTTGAAACGAACACATCCACATCAATATTTATATCAGTAAAAGAACAAAGTACTTTATTTCATTTGCAGAATTGACGTCCGGGTCGGGTCGCTGAGAAATAGAATTTCTCACGTCTTTGTTTATACATTACAAAGTTGGCTCGTTTTAACTTATTATTTAAATAGCTCTTTCGATAGACCGTGTTGAACACTTAACACATAGAATGATGGGTGATAATGGTGATGATTCTATATGTCGTCTGAATTCACATCAGAGTGCTTATTGTTAAGAATAAATTACGGATGTCTGGATGAGTGATTGATTGAATGATTGAGCAAGCGATTGATTGATTGATTGATTGGTTGATTGGTTGATTGGTTGATTGATTGATGTGAGTGAGTGAGTGAGTGAGTGAGTGAGTGAGTGAGTGAGTGAGTGAGTGAGTGAGTGAGTGAGTGAGTGAGTGAGTGAGTGAGTGAGTGAGTGAGTGAGTGAGTGAGTGAGTGAGTGAGTGAGTGAGTGAGTGAGTGAGTGCTTTGTTTAACATAAACGTTGGTTACATTTGGGATATATTTAGAACCCACAGTGAAGTGACATAACCAGATGAAATATTCCACGGAAACACGTAACACTAGGATTTGGGTCACGGCCTGGACGTTTACAATACATTATCACACTGAGTGCGTTACCAGAACATTGAAAGGACACATATTTTGACACAATATCAGCTTCTGCTTTAGATGAGACATTTCTGAAGCTAGGATAGGAGTACATAATACATTAGGATTAGACCGTTTATTTCGATGATACATGTACTTGGATTCCGTATTCAGTTCAGAAAGTTCCCGTCATGAAGCATCAAATTCATAAAACTTAAGTTTAAATAGCACAGATTCATGCTTTATGAAATATCTAAATGTTGTTTTACGGTCATTTTGTCCATGATATAGGCTGCATAGGCAGAGGGACCAAAAAATGTAACGAGGCGAAGCGAAAGATGAAACACCCTTCAGACATAATACGTAAACTAATTAATATAAATTATTAAACACAATCAGAACTAATCGATTAATAAGCATTGTTAAACAATACATCTCATACAGTTCAGTGGTGAGATTATCTATATTCCCTTTCCTGCGTTACTAGATAACAGTACTGACTGCTCTAGAACTGTAAAAGGAACTAAAGTTTAGATAACTCATTTACTTCAGTGATATTTTAAGGGATAATAGCAGTTGGACTGACATACCAGGATGAACTATAGCCGCTAGATACAGTCTATGTATCTCTATCTGGACCAGCGGGTTCACGTCGAACTCGTCGATGAACGTCCAAACATTACTACTGCAGGTGCCAGTGTCTAGGCTCAAGTCATATGGTGATTGTGCGTTTAGTGTTGCAGCCCCCACTTTGTGGAATAGGTTGCCGGCAAATATTAGAAATGCGTCATCTCTTGAAAATTTTAAATCTCTTCTAAAAACACACCTATTTAAGGTCGCTTTCACAGATAAATAATTATTATCTTTTAAATCATTACAGGGTTTTTACAGACATTATTTGGGGTATTATTATATTACATATTATTTGTACAGCGCCTTTGAATGGCTCCTGCTAGTAAGGGCGCTTTATTAAATATACATTATTATTATTATTATTATTATTATTTACAAACTTTTTAAAATACTACTTTAATAGTCGCTACTAATATTTATATTAAATATTGCTGTTCTAAGGCCAACGTCGGAAAGAACCACAATAACAGCTACAACCACTATTAGTATTACTACTGCTACTACTTCCACAACTACTACTTCCATAACTACTACTTCCACAACTAGTACTTCCACAACTAGTACTTCCACAACAATTACTAATAGTACTACTACTACCACTACTATTACCACTACTGCCTACACTACTACTTCTACTACTACTTCTACTACTACTACTACTACTACTACTACTACTACTATGCTGCAGTAATTAGATAACTAATTAGTCGCTAATCATCTACTTGTCTCAGGTGATACTAATAAGGAAGTTAACCTAATTAACTCAACTCAAGTATTGCTACCAATATAACTACCACCATAAGCAGCATTATTAGCAATACTAATACTTTCTGTACTATTATTATTATTATTATTATTATTGTTGTTTTTGTTGTTGTCGTATCTATTGGTACTACTAATAAAGTTAGTACTGTTACTGCCATATAATTGCTCGTATCATTACTACTATAACTGTCAGCAGCATTACGTATTCGAATGAGATCAACTGCAATTATCATTACCTTCCTTGTTAACTGCTTCATCATAATCGCTTATTCTATACTAGTAGTAGCAGCAATATTAGTAACAGTAATAGAAGTAGTATCAGTAGTATTAGTATTAGTAGTAGTAGTTACATCATCGATGATTGTTTCCGGTACTAACGTTGTTGGAAGATGACACCGAATGTGATAAAGCCAATTATTCTCGATCTTATCAAAGCCAAGTAGAATGTTTATCATAAATCTGGAATGAAGATGGCTTTCAGCTATTTGGTTCCTTTGATAATAATGTATAATCGACCTTCTTCAGCCAGTATGTGGTCGGCTGATCTTTACAACAGATGACATTTAGTTTTATCAACATCAACAAATCTTGAAGGTCTTGTTGATATACTGCTAATATTACAGAACAGGCAGCGCTGTTAATAGGACATATCGGATGATGGAAATGTTAGCCACCAGTAGGTTCTATACCACTATCACACACAAGCACACGCACGCACGCACGCACGTACGCACGCGCATACACATACACACACACACACACACACATATATATATATATATATATATATATATATATATATATATATATAGTTAATAATACATCAGTAGTCGATAATTCAGGTATTTATTGGTGAAAATCAACAATAAATCAGTAGCCGCGTTCAGTTTAAGTCGATCATGATTTACGTGAAATATCAGAGCAGCGTGAATGATATAATGTCGAGTATCGTTTGTTGATGGAATGTTTCCTTTAAAAAAAACTTAATTATGAGTGTTGAGAGCTTTTGCGATACTTTTCGTTTCCACTTTTATCCTCTCTCTCTCTCTCCCTCTCTCGTTTTCTCTCTCTTACTCCCCGCATCTCTCTTTCTCTCTCTCTCTCTCTCTCTCTCTCTCTCTCTCTCTCTCTCTCTCCCTCTCTCTCTCTCTCTCACTCTATCTCATCCACACACACACACACACACACTCTCTCTCTCTCTCTCGTTTTATATCTCTCTCTTTTCTCTCTCATTAACCCCCCCTCTCTTTCCCATACATGGTACGAGTGTAATCAAAAGCATATTCATTTTTAAATTGCATTTTCAGGTATAAAATAATATCTAATGGACAAAATATAAGAATTTGAAGAAAAAAAGAAAACAAATGGAAAATACAGAGAATAGGAAATTAAGATCAATGGCAAAAAATCGTTTGGTCAGGCTGTAAAACAACCAGCTTTCTTAACTATATAAGCTTTTCGCACGCGTTTACAAAGCAGGTTTTCTATAATACCTTTCGATATCTTCTAGTAATATAATCCACATATAAATGTCGCAGGATAATAACACAGGATATTGCTTATCGTGACACTGTGCAAGCTCGAAATGGCATCGGCATCTTCAGTTAGCACAATCGTGATATTAAATTTTCCAAAATGATAACCTGCTATTGTGTCGGTCCTAAACAAAAATAAGCGCACCGACAGATGTATTGATGGACGCCCGAACTGACTAACAAACTGACGCTGGAACACATCACTTGACAAACTAATCTTCCTAATCTCTGTCTGTGTCTGAAGTAACAGGAGAATCTTTGTAATTGTGAGGATTTACTCAAAGAACGCTTTCAACACTTATGGCCTGATTCAAACCAAACACACACACACACACAAAGGTAGATACACACACATGAGACTACTGAACATCTCCTTCGATCTGGTAAATACATTATGTGAAATTCAATGCAGTATTTATTGAAAACATTGTTAAGCTCACCGCTACGGGTTCCAGGAGCACGCCCCCCCCCCCCAAACACCAAAGAATTATGAGATAACAATGGAAGAAAACTTACCACCTCTAGCCAGCCGAAAGTCGTTAGCACTTGGTTCTTCTCATCCTGAAACAGCAAGAATCAAAAGGTTCGTGAAAATATGTCAGGAATTTTGACCCAACAATGAATAATCTAATCCGAAATGCCAAGGAACTAAATTCCGCTGGTAATGAATGACCTTCAGTCAATCGAATGACCAGTCACTGTTTGACTTGACCACGAGCGATTTGTTGCTTTGCTGTCATCCGGTGTGAAAACAAATAGTTGATTGTTTTGTTCAGGTACCTGTATTGAGCACGGGTGAGTTATTGCTTTACTTATTACCTGGTTAGAGAGCAAGTGACTTATTGCTTTGCATTATACCAGGTCTATCATCAAATGGGTAATCGTTTTGTTTGGACTGACAACGAGTAAGTTATTTGGGTTGCTGACATCTGGTTTAACAAACAAATAGGTGATTGTTTTGTGCTATATACCTAATTTGACGACAAATGATTTGTTGTTTTGTTTATTACCTAGTTCGCCAACAAACGAGTAATTGTTTTGCTTATCAACAAGTCAGTAATGGTTTTGGTTAACGTAGATCCAGGTGTTTCCTTAGAAAACCATTGGAAAATGGAGACGAACAAAATACTACAATTACAGGTAATACTAGGATTCGATCCCAGGACCTGAAGGTGTGTAGTTCAGTGTGCTACCTAGTGTGCCAAGGACACTCATACCTTATTTTGACGGAGTGTGTTATTCAGGATTATGCTGCCACAATTGGCAACTAGAGCCGTCAGGATCCCCTGAAGAATTTACGACGATACCGGATTACATAGGTCCACGGGGAGTCTTGGTGCTAAATCTGAAATCCATTGTCTTAGCCAAAGCATAAAGTTCTTAGATCTTAGCCATAAACAAATTGGGGAAAATGTTACTGCAACTGTTAGTGATTATTTAGCCAATCAGTTTGTCTAATATTTGGCGATTATATTTGATAATTATTATTGTTTTGATATTTATTATCAGGATGACATGATAATGTAAACAAACAGCTAACTAGATGTCCTATCAGCGGTAGATAGTCAGTTAGATAATCTCCAGATAATACGCTTTGATCTATCTATTAAATCGTCAAATCTGATTCGTCATGGTGAGGCATGGACGGTGAGACGTGGAAGTTGAGACATGGATGGCAACATATGGACGGTGAGACATAGACGGTGACACATGGACGGTGAGACATGGACGGTGAGACATGGACGTTGAGACATGGATGGTAACATATGGACGGTGAGACATGGACGATGACACATGGACGGTGAAACATGGACGGTGAGACATAGACGTTGAGACATGGATGGTAACATATGGACGGTGAGACATGGACGGTGACACATGGACGGTGAGACCTAGACGGTGACACATGGACTGTGAGACATAGACGATGAGACATGGACGATTTGGGAATCAAGTTTTATATACCTCAGTCCTGATAGTTTGCATCCATATTTATAGAATAACATATATATATATATATATATATATATTTATATATATCTATATATATATATATATATATATATATTTTTTTTAAAAAATATATTATCTTATGTGTGTGTGCGTACGTGCTATATATATATATATATATATATATATATATATATATATATACACATATATATAAGATATCCCAGATATGTCAGAGCTATAACCATATCCACCATCATATATTAACACTATATTTTCAAAACTGACAGTGACCTACACGTAATTCGCCAAACCTTTTACTGTGATATTGTATTTCTTCCTCAGCTACCGCGAAGTATATGTTACTGTCGATGTCACGTGATCAGGTGAGCATTTTATGACAGTCTGTCTCAGAACGTAGCCAGAACAAAAGAAAGAAAATGACATCTTGTCGAAGACGTGACTACACATTACTGACTGCATGTACATCCCGATTTCGGCTACATGTACATAATGACACTAATCACTGTCCGCGGCATGGAATCACCCGAGTGATTAAATGGGATAAAGTATGCCAGTAATAACTGTGTATAGTGTGGTATGGTATATATTACTGTCTATATTACGATCAGATGGCAAATATACAGTATGAATAAAGAATTTCTACTTTACAATATGACACTAATCATGTGATCCATCCTAGAGTATGATAATCATGCCTGGACAGTTTGACGCTAATATTGTACAATATGGCACTAATGATAGTACAACGTTACACTAATCACTGTGTAGTATGACACTGATGATGTTACACCTTGACACTAACGATTGTCTAAAATAACACGTATAACTGTAGAGTATGGTACTTACAATTGTACGGTATTGCACTAATGATAGCATGCTGTATAGCTATTGAGTGTATGCCATAGCCCTAATAACTGCACAATATGACACTAATTCCTGTACACTATAACAATAATGTCAAATTCTTCACTAACGATTGTAGAGTATGATACTAATTGTTGTACAATATAACGCTATTTACTGTACAATATGAAAATAAAGTCAACTATTTGATAATACATTCTATCTAAAGGGTTTGTGTCAATATGTGTTATCGAGTAGGAGAACTGTGTTTAGCCCATGTCATAGACAGAGGAATATACAGTCCAGGGTCCATATAAAGAAGAACACGTCTTATTTATGAAGAGTACAGAAATGTTCAACAGACCAGCGCCAAATACGATTTACCAACACCCTATAGCCCAGTATAATAGCACCAAACTGAACGATGTTAACAGGCTACAATCCAGTCTCCAATTCAGTCTAAATCCAAACATACTTATCATCTTTCAGCTGAATAAATACCATTAATAAATATACCATTTGTACACGTGACTCCCGAAACCGTTGCCATAGTATTCACGGCTCGTCATTGCTGATATATACGGGCAAAGATGGTAGAATATGATATACAGAGCATCTGGACATGTTTCTAATTGTTTAAGAACACCATCTGCCATTCACGAGACATCGGTGATTTGGTAGGTTTATCGTTGTCTTTGATTCACGTGAAAGCTGTCAGTTTTACAACATATCGAACTATCGAACTTTAGTCCTATTTCGGTGACAGATTGTTATCGATTGGTGTTTCTCATCACTTTGTCAACTGCGTGTATATAAATATCGATAAATATCAATATCTTTGAATGGCGCAAAGAAATCGGTGAATCGGTGGACC
>JAODUP010001276.1:32500-47500 GCA_025642065.1 Paralvinella palmiformis | reverse complement strand
TCAGTCATATCAGCTCTCGTCGCACTAATCCTTATCAAACCAGCCATTACTATATCAGTACATACCGTAGGAGTCGTCTCCATATCAGCTCCAGGTATCATATCAGCCGGGGCCATGTCCTTACACAAAACCCGTCATTATTATATCAATATTGGGAAGACACTAGCTCAGTGATTACCGCTCTAAACACGTATTGAGATCTCCCAGAATATCAATATAAGACAACGGCGATGATACGTTGTAGGACAGCTTAAGAAACTGCTACAATATTACAACTTTATCCTCCACAATATATCACCGATAGACAATGGTCTGCGATAGCTCAATGACTAGAAGGTTAGATTAGAAGGCGATGGGTCAGGGGTTCGAATCCTGGTAAAGCTTTTATTACCTCACTGGTTGACGGGGGAAATAAATAAGCGGGAGACGAGATGGTTTATTCCGGATTATACCGCCAACTCCTTGACGGCTAGGATCAGGATGCCTCACTAGGTATTTGGGATACTTTCTGGGTGTACGCGTTCTTAAACTAGAAGTCAAGTTCAAAGTTCTTAGACCAGCTGTGTATTGGTAGGGCTATTTTTCTGAGGATGTTAGATTCGAATTATTTCAGATTTTCTTATTACTAACAAAATGACACACACACGCACACACACACACACACACACATCTTAATGGAGTTCATTGAGGTGACCGTTATTTATAATTTGGAGATTATGATATAATAAATCTGGTTAAACCGAATACTCTCTACGACATCCAAGGACTAGATGTCTTTTCAGGTGACACATTTACGCGCGCGCACGCACGCATGCATGCATGCATGCATGCACGCACGAGCAAACATACACAAATACATACATACACGCACACGCACACACGCACACACACACACACAAACAAACGTTTACACACATCTACACACACACACACACACACACGGGGATATATATATATATATATATATATATATATATATATATACGCAGATACACATTTTCACACACATACACATACACACACATGCAAACATACACACACACACACACACACACACACACACACATGAACATCCATTGACGGAAATGGTGAGATATTATGTCTCAGCATGAAAAGTCGTCACTCTGGATTCAGACCCTTGAAGAATCATCCAGAGTTTGAATTCACGGTTCGAGATTATCTGTGCATGTGCCTTATTACACACGGCTAAAACACGCACATACACACACACACACACACACACACACACACACACACTGATGCCCTCAGACAAACCGACACAATCTTATTGGTTGGTTCCTTCCCTCCAACCCCGTCTATAGCTCTTCTATGATTTTCACGTATTTGACTACGGCATTCTGGATATAAGCTTATCGTATCCAGATAACCATCTGGATCGATGAGGGTCCCGATGAATGCTTCTTGATTTCAGTGCAATTAGACAAAGTGCGAAAGAAATACCATTCTAGAAATGATTGCTAATGACAAGTATTGTACCATCTGTGACCTATTACAACTGACTGAAGAAATACATTAATGATCAGTCGTGGCTATTGGTGCACTCCAAGAATGCGAATTAATAATGGCTAATGGTATATATGTAGAAGATGGTAGGACTAGTAGTAATATGAATTGTCAACATTTACAACTGGTTGGTGGTACATAGAGTATAGAATATTTATCGGTGGGAAATGGTGCTCTGAGTGGAGCTAGTTTAGAAGTGGCTAATGGTATTATGGGTAGAGGTTTAGTTTAAATAAGGGGAAGGACTAGTGGTACTTTGTATAAAGAAGGCTTAGCAATGGTACCCTATGTGAGCAGTTTCGTTTGTTTTCAGAATGTTCATGGTAGCTAATGGTAAGTCGTGTAAAACATTTTGATTGTGGAAGTTGGTATGATGAACAACAAATGTCTAGTGGTACTAAATAGTATGTTATGTAAAAGAGACTTAATGGTGACTAATGGTATTCTTATAGAAAATATGCAAATAGTCTGCTGGCATTCTATATGAAATGAAATACTGGTTAATGGCGTGTCATATTGAGCCAATTTGATAGTGGCTAATGGATCCATGAAACAAGGAGTTAGATACTGGCTAATTGTTATAGCTGATATGCTGGATAAAGAACATTTTGAGTAGCCTATTTGTATGGCGTGTTGAAGAGAATAGTTAGCTATTGGCTGATATTATGTTTTATGGAAACCTGTTAGGAGCTAATGGTACTCTTACGGAAATGGAGTAACAATGGCTAATGGTAAACTTTATCGGTAGCCTTAAGTAGTGAGGTACTTTACCGTACATGAAGAAAGAAGTTTAAAAACAATTATATTAGTTATTATATAATAATATTATTGACACTTGTTATTAATCTTTAACAATATGATATTCTATCATATCTTGTCTGAACTTAGGATGATTTGGCTGGTTATCTGCTAATTAGTTTTTTATTAAATAATCTTAATCTGGTTTGTTTGGATATTTCTGCGTATTTAAAGCCGATATTTAGGGAGCCGGTTTTTTTTTATTACACGAAGAACTCTACTGTACAAAAGTTAGAGGCATGAATTATAATGTACATTATTATACAACATAAAGTTGTTATGGATATAATATTTCGCGTAATGAATAAAATTGCAAAACGTGATTTGTTATAACAGAATTTAAATATGCGAATATTATAATGTAGAAAATAATTAAATCCAATAATAGACACGATTAATGATGTTGTGTGTGTGGGTTTGTGTGTGTGTGTGTCTGCGCGTTTTCACACGCGCCTGTCTATGTGTGAATGAGTGCACGTCTATGTATGTGTTTGGGTGTAAATTTGTATGAGTATGCAATTCCGTGTATGTGTGTGTATTTATGTATGTGTACATGACAGTGCGCATTAACTATATATTCACGTATGTATGTATATATGTATGTATGCACACACACACACACACACACACACACACACACACACACACACACACACACACACACACACACACACACACACACACACACACACACACATATATATATATATATATATATATATATACATACATACATATACATACATACATACATATATATATATATATATATATATATATATATATATATATACAAACATATATACATAAATAAATATATATATATATATATATATATATATATATATATATATATATATATATATAGTATATACATACACATCAAACATTATTTGTCTGTAAAGGCAACATTGAACAGGTGCCTTTTCAGAACAGTTTTAAACTTTTTCAAGAATCGACGCGTTTCTAATATTCATCGGCAACCTATTCCACAGAGATGGGGATACGACACAAATGCATATGACTTAAGCCGAGATACGTACCTGACTGGGTGGGTTTTGTTTTCGGGATTACTTTTTATTGGACACCAGTTCAAACACGTGTTCAGGTGCCATATCATTAATAGATGTATAAAATTTTAGTAAAATTTTAAATGGATACGCTGTCTAACAGATAGCTAATGTATTTTGTTTTAAGAAGCACCATTCTTAATTTGATTATGAAGACGATTGATGTTACACTGATATATGCCATAGACCAGGGAGTTACAATAGCCTATACGAGATGTAACATAGGGATGGAACACCACTAACAATCGCTACTTGTGCCAACAATGCTTTGAGACAATGGATATTCTTCAGATGGTAGCAGGCAGCTAGGCATATTGATGTGACATGTGGTCATACATATTAATACACTCGTCAAAAATAACCCCTTAGATTTCCACATTCACTTCCTGGAGGAGAAACCGCTGTCTCCGGATTGATCCGAATCACGTGATGCGAAATTGGTCACATGACTATCGCAAAGGAAACTCTGATGTTACAAGAGCGGAAGATGATGTTTGTTATTTTTGTGATGGTTTAACGCTTCGCTAGCCATCACTGTGTGTAACTGGATCCCCGCAATCATTCTGCTCCAGGTAATAAAATTCGGGATCCTGATATCATTTGCTTTCGTTCGACCTGTTTTGCGTAACATTTTATGGATGATTCGCGTTATTAGTTTAATAACCGCTATCAATTTTAGCCAAAGAATAAAATAACTCCCTCAGCCGCCGCTAGAGGGCAGTGTTTACAGATTTAAAATGTGTATAAAAATATAGAAAAATAGAGAGGGGGTATTTTTCTTGATTTTAAAGTTCCTGCCTCTGCTGAGACGGTTATTATGAGATGGGGGGGGGGGCAGGTTGAAGATCTCGAAAAGAGGAAAACGCATGCATACCTACAAGTATGCTTGCACAAACGCATCAATGCACAAACACGCACGCGCTTGTGTACACAAACACACGTGCGCACGCGCACTCGCTCTCTGGGGTTTTCGCTATTTCTTTCTGTGTTTTTTCCATCCTTCTTTTTTCCATCTATCTTTCTGGCTTTCGTTCATTAACTATCTCCCTCCCCCCCTTCTCTCTCTCTCTCTCTCTCTCTCTCTCTCTGACGCACAACCTGTTCTCTTCTTCCTATGTGTGAATGCGCATTTGTGTGTGTCTTTAAAGATATGAGCTTGGGTGCGAGCATTTCGTGCGAGTGCGCACTAACTATATGTTCACGTGCGCTTATATGTCGGAATAGTGCACACATACACACACACACACACACAACCGGTTTTTCGTTTATTGTCTTTCCCCGAACTAATGCCTCACCAATAATCCCATGAGCATTACGCCCGAGAATTGTAGTTCAGTTCGTAGAATTGCTACATATATAATAATATTGTAGAGAAGTTGTCTGTCTGTAACTACGTCCTTCGTTACCTCTACATGTGTCTATGTCTATTTCTGAGTCGATTTATATAGACATGTAACTCTGTCTGTGTTGTTGTTAGTATGTCTCTATGTCAATATGTGTCAACGTCTATGTCAGCATGTGTATCTGTAATCGTGTATGTGTTTAAGTCGACGACCGTCTCTGTATCTATTGCAATATCTAGGTCGGTGTTCGTGCTTGTTTCTGTATCTCTACATATGTGTGAGTCGTTTGGCCTGCGTTACACATGTATCAGCTCATAGATCCTAATGGCCTTCGGTTGTGAAGCAACGACGTTCGTAACATTACCAACGGCCCCGACAAACATCCCCAAACATCCCAGCCGACAAGCCTTCGCAGACACCATCCCCTAACATCCTTCCAACACGCCACAATATGCTCACACCTCTAACCGTATACATCAAGCGTTAAACGGCCGGCCACTGAGATGCCAAAACAACGAATAAACTAGATTTTCTTTGTCATTCTTTGTATCAGAGAAGTGTTCTCTGTTCATAGAAATGTCAGAGAAGCGATCTACTTACCGGAAATCGTGACCCAGAAAGGTCACCGTAGAGCTAGGTCAGTGATAAATGCTTAGCAACTTTTTACAACAAAGACGGAGTTTAATATCAGTAATTTCCCGTATGTTGACCCTCTTATGATGTTATCATTCCATCTAAATCGGATAATGAAGATAGTTCATTGTTTCTTGATTGTTTCTTTCCCCGCTTCTGGATATAGGCAGATGAGTGCCTCAATATATACAGTTGCTTCGTAGCTATAACTGTTCGCATGTGTGTGTGTGTGCGTTTTTTTCGTGCGTGTATGCGTGTTCGTATGTGTGTGCGCGTCAGGGTGGGTGGTGAATTTATGTTTGAATGTTTTACGGCCACTTTTGGGCGCACGGTATACTAAATGGGCCAAGTGACCTCCAAAGGTACTGAGGAGAATTGGAAGACGAAACACCCTTCCCACATGCCCACAACGAGGTTGAACTCAGGTGGTTGAGATATCTAGTCAACCGCGCTATTAATTAGACCATGGAAGCTCACTTCTCTCTCTCTCTCTCTCTTCCTCCCTCTCTTTCTTCCTCTCTCTCTCTCTCTCTCTCTCGCCTTAATCTCGAAGCATTTAAATAACTCAATAGATAACTATTCAATTATATATATATATATATATATATATATATATATGAGTAGATGTATGCGTTTAGACTTATATTTTTGTCTCTCAGTCACGATATTTTCCTCGATGTACTATGAATTACATAAATTTAGACAGTGTCTATAAACATAACCTCGCCATAGCAGTATTTAATACAAAATACTGACAACAATGTGACCCAGACATAACAATATAGTGTACCACACAAAGTGTCTATATGTATGCCCCACCATAACAGTATATAGTACTAAACACTGGCCATAACCCTGTCTAACTAAAACAGTTACCGTACTACTTACTACACACAGTGGCCATAACTCTGCTCTGCCATAAAACGTATATATTACTACTAGAGTGTCTATACGCACACACACACACATATATATATGTATATATATATATATGTTGTGTGTGTGTGTGTGTGTGTACCACCGTAACGGTTTTTGTACTATACACACTGTCTATCACTCTGCCCCGCCATAACGCTATATCGTCTTACATTTTGCTCCACAATAACAGTGTATAGAAGCTGAAAACGTGTACAGTCACATTTAAAAAAAGCAATACTCCACTCGAACAATATACAACATTCGATATTATCTACACTCCTGTCCAACCATAATATTATATAATCGTATACATACTCTGAGTAGCCCTGACCCACAATAACCGTATATAATAATACTATACAGAGTGTATTCCGCCCCACTCAACCATGACAATCTATTGTAATAGATTCGGTGTCTACCAACCCTCTCCTGTGTTAATAGTATTAACAGGCACAGTGTTTATGGTCTACACCAGTAATAATGATACAACGTGTGTGTGTGTTTGTGTTTGTTTGCGTGTGTGCGTGTGTGTGTGTGCGTGCGTGCGTGCGTGTGTGTGTGCGTGCGTGCGTGTGTTGGTGTGTGCTTCTTCTAAAGCGGAAACGGTACTACTTTAGAAATTACATAGACACCTTCCCCATACAAACTAGATACATTGTGTATATCCTATACACACTATAACAATAGGTCGGTCTGTAATTTCTCCACCATAACAGTCCGTGATATTAGACCGTAGTCCGTGTATACTAAAACATTAGTTTAGTCTATGGCTCTCACTCTCTAATGTAATAGAAGGCCATCTCTAGACCTCAAATCTCCACAACCCAACCACGTGTATAAAACGGATCATAAAACAAGCTTTCAATATTTCGGTTTCCGCAGTATAACAGTCTGTAATACTAGACACAGTGTCTATATCTCTACCTGTCATAACATGCTAGAATAGTAGAGAATGAATATATATATATATATATATATATATATATATATATATATATATATATATATATATATATATATATGTCATAATATATGGAACTCTATAGACACTGTGTCTATATATAGTCGTTATGAAAATATATAACAGTAAACACGGTATCAATATAGATAAATGCCATTACATGTATATCATTATTATGGTTAAATATACCCGCCATTACAATATAACATACGAGATACGACCCTTGTAGTATACGTTTAGCTAACAAACAATTTTGATTAAAATAATACAACACTAGAATGTACGCCATTTAGCCATCCATAGTCGAGTATTTAATGATTTAATTGTTTTCTCTCTATACCATGGATATCATCTGGACACGCCTATAGCCTTCAATCCTAACTAAACCGTCTAGTCTGTGGTCTATGGTAGCTCTAGGTATCTTTCCCCCCCCCTCACCACCTCTCCTTAAATAAAACCTACATTTCCAGATATTTTTCTAATCTTCGTCGTCCTAATCTCTTCTCACATTCTCCGCCCAACATCGTCGGTTTAGCTATCTACCACACCAACTACTGACCAATTCCTACACCCCCCCCCCCTTCACCGTCTTCAATCTCCTATTTTCACACCGATAAGCGCTACACGTGCCAGGTGTATAATTAATCAGAGATGAATGAGTTGGCCACTTGTGGAACACCTGTACAGGTTCCTGGATGCTCTAGACGAGAAAAGGGGAAATCGTGGAACAAGTTGTTTGTCTGTGGCAGCGGAAGTCGAGTTCCTGGCCTGAACAAGATCCTTAACCCTAATCAGTATATATCGTATTTAGATAACAAAGATAGATGTGTGCCGATAGGAACAGGTGAAGATGGGGTGTTTATTTTTATTTTGCAACCAGGTATCCATTGTCCGTAAACAGTAATACGAACTGTTACTGTTTGTTAATCAAGGAGAAGATAGAGGAATTTGGTGATCTAAACTAGGAGAGGTGAAATATTACTATTAAATGTTCCAATTACGCGGCGCAATTTTATTAATACGTCATTCTTATTGTATTATTAGTGATTTTTATTTCGAAACAAATCATTATTTCTGTTGTATAAACCAAATCTGTGATCAGCACTTAATTTGTAAACAAATAAAACGGAAACACTCTTTGATCATAACCTCCCCAGCTTTAAAGCTCTATACAAAGATACTTCAATATCTGAAAGTAATAAAATAACGGTTGATGATCATCACAGAAAATAATATCTTTTTCCTCAAATCTTCCTACAGGTGTGAAGTCTCTTAAATCCAATTGAAACAAGGCAAGTATCGTTATCACTATCATGCCCATCGAAGGGACATAGGCATAATCTACGTGAGTTTGTTTTACTATTTCTCTGTAATACTACGTAACGTGTCTGAACCAGAACGTCTGGACACTGGAACGTTGTTCCAATTAACAAACAATAGTTGGTCCCGTAATTGCTTCATTCGTTTACTTTAGGCGCCAGTTAGGGTAAGTCGGGACTTGTTCATTTTGAGTACTCGATGACCTTCCCTAACCAAAGTTGAGCTTTAAATACTAGTATCAATACTTACAATAGCCCAGCCATAATGAACTCTGTGAACTTCAAGTCCTGAATGGATAATTATATTTAGTAATAACTATTATATATATATATATATATATATATATATATATATATATATATAAATATCACTGTATCAGTGTATATGATGTCCATTTATCTGTTCTTGTCAGCACAACATAATTAAACTCACCATGAACTTTTTTTAATGTATCTTGAAGACTTGATAACAGATACGATTAACTTTAGTTCACTAATAAATGGACAACAAATACACTTTTCATTTGATCAAATTTGTCGTCACTTCACAGTTTCCTAGATAAAGTACTTATATAGAACCTGGACGTGTCTAGTAAACCAAGTCTTATAAAATAGTTGCTGTCTAGATTTAAATCAACATCAGATTATTAAGAATATTCTACATCTAACACATACAGTCATAATGCAGCATGAACTTGCATTGTTGTTCAATCGTGTGTATCAATTATCATCAGGTAGTCGACTATTAAACTTGAGAAAACTTCTCTAAACTAGGGGTGAAGGGGCTGTTCCTAGCAACATCGGCTTAGACAAGTTGCACTATTTTTAGTATTCAATAATTCTCGCCTTCACTGAGGAAACTCGCTTGGTTTCCTACCCCTTGACGAACAAGGTTTATTTATAGTGTTAGCTCGGCTTTTATTTCTGGATTGAGGCACTTTGTTTATATCTGTATGCTAAGTGTCCTGATAAAAGAGATTGCTCGCATATGACGTCATCTTCGTGAATCGCTTCAGCGGAATCCGTTAGCACTAACTACACAACATTTCATCATCTACGACAAAAACTTACACTAAATTGCTTAGGAAAGAAGTCTGTATATAGAGGAGGTCGCACTGAAAGTTTAACTAAAAGACAATGTAGAAGACCATTCCCATAAGTGAGGTACTCTTTGGTTAGTTTCATCTATATCGGTATGTTGTGGGAAGGATTATCAAGACATAACTTTTATCGATAGAAAACGCTTTTTATTTTCTTGTTTTCCTGAAGAATGTGATGGGTGATAGTGTGAAAAAATTATGTACGTCAACATAAAAATATATTATAGCCACATAAACTGTTTAGCATCACGTTAAGACACGGAGGGAAGATTTCTTTCAATTGTTATTGAAGTAGGTTTATGGTATTATAGTTAACTACCAGTATTAGTTTACACGACCGCTAATTACTAACACGGCCAATTACTAACATAGCTCACTATTAACACAGGTAATCAGGAACGCAGCGACCTACTAACACAGCTAATAAGGAACAGAACCAACTCTTAACACAATTATTCAGGAATACAGCTAACTACTAACACGGTTATTCAGGAACACAGCTAACTACTAAAACAGGCAATCAGAAATGCAGCTAAACTACTAACACAGCTAATCAGGAAGACGGCTAACTACGAACGCAACAAGGCAGCTAACTACTAACAGGGACCATCACTAACCCGATGAACCAACATAATGAATAGATTACAGTAAGTCTGTCAAAACTCGAAAATCGGTGAACAAAGTTAAAATAAACAAGACTTATAAGACAGTCAGATATTTTACAATTTTATATTTTTATTCACACATTGTATTAGTCGATTAAATTAATAACCATATTTTGTTTTTATTATGACGTGTTGTATCTGGATTACACTCAGGAATCCGTAAACGTTCCTCGCAGGCTTCCTAATGTCTGGAGACCGGAAAGTGATCCGTATTATAACCTAAAATCTGACATCCAGGATAATCCCTTTTTGTGTATGTGGCGTCTACTTGTACCGGATCATCTCGGTCTACTCAAACAGCCTCTGAGGAAGATAACATCCCGGATGGTGTCTGGATACGAACCGCGTGTCTAAGAGCGTAATCCATCCGGATAAAAGTTGGATGGCGTCAATAAAGTGGATATTACTTCTTGGATACATGATATACTCACGGTTCGACGCTAACAATCGCCACATAAATGATGATATTGCGATAGTTTGTGTCTCAATCATATTCTCATATTATCGCCTTTTAATGTCGCGCTCGTGGGTCACGTGATCAATTATGGATCAGAAGCCCCGCATATCGGATTTCCAAAACGTGATAGATAAACGAAATCTTATCATCGAATGTAAAACGACGTCGGCGAATGCAAATATTTAACCACGTGTTATGTAACCATGACAGCGTTTGAGGATGGTTTACAGCGGACGGGGTGAGACGAGTGGGAAAGATGATCGGATACGATCACCTCGCTAATATAGGACGACGATGACGTCACTTACCAGTCCTAGGATCTTGGTCAGATAGAAGCCAATGGAGACGTCGATGGGCCTATGTACGTCAGATATAGGTCGAGCGTGTCTGTTATAATCTGACATCAAATCTTCCAACAATTGTCGCTCGTAATTCATTCGCCCTAAAGTCAAAAAACAGACATCTTGTGATAAAAGGTAAATACTGTTTCTATTTGTTTGTGATGATAACGAATACAAATTATTAAATGACGAGTCATGCAAATAAACAAGAGACGTGTCTGGATGTTAGCTTATATATAAATAATAATATATAATAAAATAATATATATAATACAAAATTATATATATATATATATATATATATATATATATATATATATATATATATTGGATTCAAATAGGTTTGTTTTATATGTCCCTAGGAAATCGTCCCTGCGCCATATGTTTCAGATGACACCAGCACTGAGGCGAAACAAGTCACTCACTCAACCATTCCATTGTTTCATTAATCTATACAGCCACAAATCCATTAATTCAGAAATCTATACATGGTTATCATGTCGTCGTGCCCTTTTCTAACTAGTAAATATATGTGCATGTGTGTGTGTGTGTGCGTGTGCGCATGTGCGTATGTATATATGCATGCGTGCACACGTGCACACGCACGCGATATAAAGCATTTTATCACTGTTCACTTCTCCGTCAGACACAACAACTCGTTTCGCCAATCAGTTGAAACAAAACATTCCTTAAGTTGAAAGAAAGAGAGAAAGAAAGAAAAAAAGAATGTCGCAGCTACCAGCAACATCCTTATGACAGTATGAGGACAACGAACAATTATGTTCTGATTATCTCCTCACGGTATTTCCTCAGCGGTAGCTTTATATTTATTGTCCAAATGTCGTCGTTTCCTTATCTCTGATATTTGTCACAACGTTCGGGATCAGCAACAGCTGGTTAGCTCAGTTTGTACATCATGACACTAGCTGACAGTGATCTGTTATCGGTTCAGATAACAACAGCAGCAGCCATAATACGGAAGCTGGTGTGTTCTAACGCCGATGGACACCACTAGATCGATATCTGCACCATCTCTAGTGGCTCCCACAGCCGGGAATGTCCACTTCCGGTGTGCCGGCAAAGCTGAACGGGAAAGGATTGAGGTTTGTGACCGGAACTTGTGCAACATCGCGAACACGGTTCTAAGCGTTTGCGATTGTCTTAGCTGCCAGCCCGAAGATGCTAGTCAAAGAGATGATTGTTGATTAAAGTGACGTGCATCAGAATGACCTGATTTTGATGATGATGATGATGATGATAATATTAATAATAATATATTTAGTAAAGTGCCCATATAATGTAACCGTTACGCCGCTCTCTCTCTCTCTTTCTCTCTCTCTTCTCTCTCTCTCTCTCTCTCTATCTCTATATATATATATATATATATATATATATATATATATATATATATATATATATATATATATATATACCCACTTTCTCCCTCTACATCTTCCTCCTCTCTCCCTCTCTTAGTGTTTTCGTCTGTTCTCTCTCTCTTCTCTCTTCTCTCTCTCTCTCTCTCTCTCTCTCTCTCTCTATATATATATATATATATATATATATATATATATATATATATATATATATATATATGTGGGGTTATGCGTGCGCGCGTGCGTGCGTGCGTGCGTGCGTGTGTGTGTGTTCTATCTATTTATCTGTCTAGAAACATACGACAACAATTCCTCTTAACAAATGTATCTCTAATACTAAGGCATCAGAAATGCGGAATTGTTGAGGCCAAAAACAACAGAACTGCAACGAAACAACCAGAACAACCACCAGATCAGGGAAACTGACATCTAATCCTGGCATGGGAAGAAAAACCTTGACACGAACGTGGGTAAGATGACCAGGGGAGGGGGAACTATTGTAGTTTTCCTAGTCGTCCCAGTACCCGCCAGCCATCTTATAAATCAACAAGCAAAAAAGCTCTCTAAACAACATGTTATCATCTGTGACATAATAATCGAGTCAGATGAACTAATGGGTTAATAGCCAATGGCTTGTGCTGGCATCTCTCCGAGCTCAGAACGTGTAAGACTCACGAGATAGGTAGGGCCAGAGTCTGATATCACGCCTGAGTGAAGATGCCCTGCTAGATCCTGTGTCAGCAATCAACTTCAGAGTCAATCCCAGACTTGGTAGAGCGTGACACTGACAGCTGGGTACAACAAACACACCTTTCACCATCGAGGTAAAATGTACTTCTATTGGTATCATCATATATTAATCTAAACAGTGAGTGACTGTTAGTCCCCCAAACTAGAAGTCGGATACGAATTACGTCTCCGAGAGGTAATAATTCACAATCCGTCGTTGTGCATTATCTACCATCACCAAACCACTTCATCTCTTTCTAGATCTCATTCCGCTATATGTCCATCTGTTCCCTTTTCCCTATTGTTTGTCTTATATAAAGCGGGAACAGGCTAGACAAAGCAGATGATAGTCATCGTCGGCTGGATCCATCCAATAAACACGGCCCTCCCAGTGTGTAATCCAAACTCAAACGATAGAACACACGATACTGCAAGAAAAAAGGTGAGAATTGATGAAAACAGAAGTCGGACTCATTCACAGCCGACAGTCAAGGAAATCGACTTCTGTCAGCGTGTATAGATCAGGGAGGGGGAACTTTCTGGTGGTGGGTGGGGGTCGGGGGCTAATAATTTACGACTACTATAACCCAGGGTTTAAGCTCATGGTGAGTACTGTTTAGAGCAATTTATCCCGGTTATGTTTTTCAAAGCTTTCTTCCAGGCCGATATAAGACATGGTATTAGTTCGTAGATTATTGGTGGTGTGATGGGAGAGGGTGGGTGTTGAAGCAGATAAACACAGAACATTCTAAAAATAAGAATAAAATAAAGCATACTTTGTTTACTGCGACAGAGATTTTCATTGAGCGCGTAATTAATGTAATATCAGCATGCAACTTTTTTTATTTAGTTCACGATACGCCATAACGTCTCGTGCGCAATAACCTATAAATATGATTTATTTTATCATCATAAATCTCAAGCGAACAGCACAGAATATTAATATTATGAATTGCATAATGTGTCTGCATTTCCTATTACAACATGGTATGTCCCCTGGGAGAATGCTAACAATCTATAATTATATTATTAGGCATAAAAGCTCATAACATTAACTCTCAGTCTACGGAATACCAAGTGTGTCTGGCGACATCAATCTGATCACAGGCTAAACACATCCCTAAACACATTAACTTAAACAGTGGTTTAAAAAGTATATAAAAATATCCAGACCTGGGGTCAATTCCATTTTGTCAATTCCAATTCCAATCAATTCCATTTGGTCAATTCCAATTCCACATCAAATTTACCAATTCCAATTCAATTCCCATTACAAATTTACCAATTCAAATTCCGTTTTTTTTGCGACTCTTTTTGGCCTAATACTTTATTTTAAATAACACATATATTGATGATAGCCTGTAAATAGTAAAAATAGCATAATTACAGACAATGCTTAGAACTGATACACCATTCTCCCACTAACTACTGCAATATCTTAATTAATATTATATAATTCCAATAAACATAAGAACACTCTGTGTTTTTCGGTAATTACAATAGTATCATATGTTTAAAATAAATACAAGAACCCCTAAGTGTCAGTAAATAATAATTCCTTGTTTGACTTAAACAATTTTCATCTTTTTAAAATCAGCAGATTTGTTTGTTTGGGCTATGAATAATAATAATAATAATAATAATAATAATAATAATCTGAAAGAGTTAAAACACGAATTTTACTTGTTATTCTTCGTATTGCTGCACGTGTTCGATACTGATTAGAACCGTAAGTTTGTTTATATCGCTAAAATATGATTTCCCTA
>JAODUP010001276.1:0-30000 GCA_025642065.1 Paralvinella palmiformis | reverse complement strand
CTTTAATCAACTTGGCTACTATTTAAGACTAAATGTTAATCAGAGACGTTAATGTCCGTACACCAATAGAGCCTTGAAACATTATAATCAGCAAAGAAAATCCTTCTAAATATAACATGGATGCTCCAAATGTTATACGAGGACAATGTATGTGTACAGTATTCAAGGTGAATGGTTCAAGGTCATCAATGAGGTGATGCTATGCGAAGATTTATTTTCTTATCGGTAGTTAACTGGATAATAAAATATTAATTAAATAAAACAATACAGAAAGGACTTATACTTTGTGGATGGCATCGGGCTTATGGCATCAAGTTACAGAGAGATGTAAATGAAAACAAAGATGAATACATTTGCATCCAAAACTAGACTTAAAGGCAACAAAATGAAGAAGACCAACAGTAAATGCAGTGATAGAATATGCGTCATTGAGCACGAGCTGAAGATAGTAAAGAAGCCTTGGCCAGGAACATCAGCAGACAAGGAAGAGGAGGTGATGACATACATTGCCAATACCATACATTACCAACAGCATACATTACCAATAGAATACAGAAAGAAAGGGCGTAGTAATAGTTCACGAAAATCAAACGCATATGTAAATCGAATATATATGTTACAGTTAATCTGTATAATCAGGTAATGTGTATATTGCTAACTGAGATTTCATACATATTACCTGAAAATTTCAGGTCATATACATATTACCTGATTATACAGATTAATTGTAATATATACAGCTTAAGAGCAAAATTCAGTTTATTCAATAAGCCAGTCGCTCCATTGTTGTCATAAGGATGAGAATCGTGGAAATTAAAGAAAGTGACAATAAGAAACTGGACGTCTTCCAGTGCATTTGTCTCAGAAGAATTAAAAAAAAAATAGACTGCCAAGCGTAATTACAAGCAAAGATGCTGAAAAGATTACAAAACAAGAGAATATTGGTGTAAATATTCAGAAAAGAAGATGGAACAGGATTGGGCATGTCCCGAGAAGGAAGGAAAATGATGCAAATGACATGGATGCCTGAAGGGACGAGGAAAGATGGTCGCCCCAAAAACAACGTATAATAGTAACAGTAGAAAAATAAAATACAGGAATGCACCATACAAGACATGTAGAGTTGACAAGACGAAATGGCATAGCTACACAACAGTCCAATGGGTCACAAGACTCAAAGAGGATAGTTTAGCTAAGTTAAGCAAACATGATCAGATAATTGATTTTAATTTGCTGTCAAAGTATTTCAGTATTTCATAAAACTTATTTTTATAGATAAATGGTTAATTTTTACCCGCATATTGATAAACGTAGATCAAAGAGCTGACAAATAAATCCTCAACAACTACTTTCTGTGTAGATGACGACATGTCTACGTGTTTTGTTTACGACGATTAAGGTGTTGAGATCATCCCAGTTACAAATTTCTGATCTGTTATTATTCAAGGTTATTTTATTAAGACCCACAAAGTCCGTCCTCAAAAAGCCAGAAACATTAAAAAACCTAGTTAACACTCTATTTTTGTAAAATGCTTACAAATCCGTCTCAAATTTGTAATTTTTGTCTAAGGCTGTTGAAAGATAAAACCATTTCTACTGATTGTGGTAAAGTAGTATTGTTACAAGTTCTTAACAAGCTATCTGCTTTATGAGATACAACTAATTATAATCTTTTCTCTCTTTTATCGATCCAGAACATTACCAGAAATGCTACAGTTACGAATAGGATGAGGCTTTCCATCTATAGATTATTTCCAATTAATTTTATCCTGGATTATATAGTTTTAGCCTCTAATTCAATAAGAAAGTTGGCACTTTTCTAAATTACGCGAGATCTTCGCAAACATTTCAGTTTATGTATTTTTAATGAACGTCTTTTATATAACTGTGATTATTATAGTTTAAAAACAAAGCTCCTTTAGACGTATGTGTTTGGTGCTCTCGTGAATCTTCCACAAATAAAGACCTTCTTCTGACATTGCAGCCTTAATCTTGAACCATCACGTTCTTTCCGCTTAAGTAAACTTATTCATATGAAGGCGACATCGGCTGAAGCCATTTCCCAAAACATTATTTCCGATGAAAATGAACTGCGCATATACTATGCATAAACATATGTGCAGGTTACAGCCCAGGTCAAAATTTGAGTTTATTTCAGTTTACAGATTGACTTACTTATTTACATAAGCTAGCTGTGAAATCATATTCATCATATATATATATATATATATATATATATATATATATATATATATATATATATATATATATATATATATATATATATATATATAAACAATTTGAACACAACGTGCACGTGGTCGAATCAACAGAAATGTAAACAAACCCATATCGTATGTTAAATAGAATTATTTTTAAGTGATAACTTATTTATAATTGCCATATCTATATTGAAATGAAATGTTAGATTATTATTTCTATATTTTGTCGACTTTGACTTGCAAAATGTATTAAGAAAAGTATACGATTCGTGGGATGAAGAGACAGGGCCCTGTAATTAAACACCATTCAAGATAATGTTGGAGATGTGTTTCGTTTGGGGGCATAAAGAGTTTAAATGGCCTTGTTCTTACCGGGATGATCCTTTCCTTGGGATGTTTGTTAATAATTATTATTTGATGTTTCATCTGGATCACTTGTTGGCCCTTTCGTTTTAGGAATGTACAACAGCCTTGTTGGGAAAATTCTACAGACACGCGGCGTTATTTTTTCGCTTTGTGTCGATGAGACACAGCTATGTAGACCTCTGGATCCTGGCAGGGAATCAACTGATCAGCGTCAGGTCTCATCAGATCACCAGAAGACCGGATACGGCATAAAGCCATATGAGAACATAAAGAGGCGCTTGTTACTATGATCCATACGTTTGTGATATCCAGCATAGAAAAGTCTGATTCCTGTTTCTATGGAGTATCTGATTATAACATCACCTGTCTTCAGCAAAGTCAGAATGGTCTAACTTACAAACATACGACGGCATAACAATGTCACTCCAATTATTAACACATTACGTTGGCATATCAAAATTATACTAATGACCTACAACTCCCTCAACAGTATCACTCGCGAATGTGTGTGCGCACGCGCGTGTATCAGATCAACTTTTCAGTCTACTATTACAAGGGTTTATGTTCTATCTCCAATCAAATGGCGAATATCACTTTAGTCCAGTAGATAGACGCCACTTGTTGTAGCAGGTTCCCTGAGGAGATAACAAATACGTGATTCCCTAAAACAAGTTAATTTGTTCTTAACTCTTAACCTTGTTAAAGTTGATTTTTCAGCTATTTCATATTCATGCTTCAATAATTCTAGCTAAATTTTAAATTACTCGTATCGTGATATCATTCAGTATCCAGACAGAGAGCTGACATTGATCCCGTCCTTCTATATCACGACTTGTATTCTGCATGTCAATTTAAGATTATACTCAACCTAATTTGGATTGATTTTGAACGGAAAAATATGTGTTGATCTGTGGAAAGTCTAAGAAATAGTTTTATGGCAGCTATTCACTATCCAGAATTGGTCTTCTTATGCCAAGTTCTGCCTTATCCTGGAGTAACGATCTCCTTTATCAGCTGTACAACATCTAGAACTAATTGTACTTTACCAGCTTTACAAATATCCAGAACAATCTTACCTATACCAGCTGTATAATATTTAACCCTAACTGTCCTGTATAAACTAAACAATACGCCGGACATTCTGGCCTATTCTGGTTGTACAATAGCCAGGACACCCCGGCCAATACCAACTGTATATATATCTAGGACAACTTGACCTATACCAGCTGTATAATGTCCAGGACAGCCTAACCTATATCAGCTGTACAATAAACAAATTGCTCTCTTATAACCAGAACCGGTCGCAGCCCAATAACAGATAATGAACTTTGCTCAATAAACGAGCAGACATTTAGGAGTTAATTGCTAAACCTGGAATGAGTTGTCCAGTCAACAGATAGCTGAAGCATCCTCTATAGTACATCATCTCGACGATGAGTAGCAGGATGGCTCAGACAGTAGCCAGGTTATCTGAGGCGAGCAATTGTTATCAGCATTTCGTTTGTCATTTTACGCTCTCCCGAGTAACGAAGTTAACTTTGTTTGAAGCACCCCGCTAAAGAATTGGTGGTGAGGTGGCGCTGAATGGCAGATAACACACACACACACAAATACACACACTCTCTCTATCTCTCTCACACAAACACACCCACACACGCACGCATGCACCCAGACACATATACACTCTCTCCCCCATATATATATATATATATATATATATATATATATATATATATAGAGAGAGAGAGAGAGAGAGAGAGAGAGAGAAAGAGCACAAATATATATATATATATATATATATATATAGAGAGAGAGAGAGAGAGAGAGGTGGTAGACAGACAGACATACAAACAGACAAAGACAGATGTAGATAGATAGATGTTTAAATAGAAAGATAGATATGGGTCAGTATAAACAAACAGAAATACAGACATTTCCTTCCATTATAACCTAACCGAAATTTTCATATAAATAATCATCACCCAGGTAACCGAAGACTATAAACAAAACCCGTAATACGAACATTCAGTAACATAAACGATATACCTGAACTCTGACTTGACGTGTGTTCTTAGAGACCCCCCCCCCCCCCGGGCCTAACTACACAACGCATGGATATCTATGAACAACAGCCATATTATTAAAAACCTAGCATGTTCATATGACGTCATTTAATATGTCACGTTGGCTCCTTGGTAAAGTGGTCGATCGCAAACCAGCAGGTCTTGGGTTCGAAATAGTCAACTGGCTTTTGATCGAGATGGTTTAGAATGTGAAATCAATTAAAATTCACAATACAAATAGAACATGAAAGGACAACAGACTATTCCGAGTTATATTTATATATATATATATATATATATATATATACATATATATAGTTATAGTTATAGTTATAATTGATGATGCATTGTTTCTACAATAGATCCAGTCTTAACGATGTTGTTCTAATCTGGCTAAACTATTATTGGCTTTTATAAGAAAGAAATTCCTCAACGGCTTCCCTCAGGGCCGCTCATTCCAATTGCACTCGATGGCCTCTCTTCAGTGATCTTCAACGCGATCTCCGAACGTATTCGGGAATTTCGAGGGTTTACGCTGTCCAGAGGCTTCTGCACCAGATGCACCACGTGTGTAATAGAGGGAAACTCCGACAAAACAAATTTAAGTCAATAAATACTTACGCTCAGTTCATTTCGGAGAAGTGAAGGTGAGATTGGCCAATAACGTGATGTATTTTCCGATAAACTGAGCGTCGCACCGGTATAGTACTTCCGTTTCCCGTAAACGGCTCCCCCCACTGCCTTTACTAACCGCCAATTATCATACAGGGCGACATCGTTTCAACTTGGATTAGAAATGAAACGCATACACGCATACACGAACAGACAAAAGGTCACATGAGAGAGGGGGGATAAATGGCGCGAGTGGAGAGAGAAATCGAAAGAGAGGGGGGGTGAGAGAGAGAAACGTAATCGCGGAAAATATAGCCAATCCACCTATCGTTAACATAAGAGTTATTAACAGAAATACTATTACTTTTTCGACATTAATAATAAAATTAATAATGTTTTCGGATATTAATATAATAAATAAACACTTCCTAAAAATATATATCTATTGACTACTTAACTAGAACGACATACACATGGCACAACCTTGATCAATGTACAGTATCTCAGACTGGATATGTTAAATAGTAAATCATTTGAGTGTTCTGTAAAAGTATCCCATGCGCGCGCGCGCCCGCGCGCGTGTGTGTAAGCGTATGCCTATCACCCTGCCCCACCATAATGCTATATTGTATTATAACAAGTCTTTTAAATTTTGCTCCACCATAACAGTGCATAGAAGCTGCTGCAAATGTGTACAGTCCTGCCCAGTCTTAGGACTATGGTAGTTTTAGACACATTAAATACAACAACACTCCACTCTAACAATATACAACATTTGATATTATCTATACTCCTGTCCAACCATAATATTATATATATATATATATATATATATATATATATATATATATATAATCTTATAGATACTCTGAGTAGCCCTGACCCACAATAACCGTATATAATAATACTATATACTGTCCTACTCAACCATGACAATCTATTGTAATAGATTCGGTGTCTACCAACCCTCTCCTGTGTTAATAGTATTAACAGGCACAGTGTTTATGGTCTACACCAGTAATAATGATACAACTTGTGTGTGTGTGTGTGTCTGTTTGCGTTTGTGTGTGTGTGTGTGTGTGTGTATGCGTATATATATATATATATATATATATATATATATATATAGACGTGCGTGCGTGTGCGTGCGTGCGTGTGTAGTGACTGTTGTTTAACACATATAAGGTGTGCACAAGAGATGAAGGACTTCATTTTAAGAAGCGTGTGCTATTACTAGGTTACGTGCGCTAAATACATGAGATGCAGCTAATGATGATCTTCGAATAAAGCTCGGCCCCTGTATTTTACGTGCCATAAAATAAATTGTATTTGAATTAATCCATAAGTCGTATTTCTAAAAGGCGTATCAGGTCGTCAATTTGTTAAATACAGCTTTTCGTCGATTTCCTATACTCGGCGTGAAATTAAAAAAAAAAGCCTCGAGCATTTAATAAGCAAAAGGTCATTTTAGGGACAATGTTTTATTGTGACAGCTGACACTATCAGTTGTCTATGGGAACAAATTTTCAACTTCAATCAATAAGCATTCGCAGCAAAGGTGGATATTGATTACAGATGATGAATAACAGGTTGTTAACATTTTGTCGCCTGTTCTGCACCTACTTCGAAAAATGTCCACAAAATATCGTGTGTGCGCGCGTGCGCGTACGCTTCTATGTCGGGATACTTGTAACCAGGTCGGAATATTATTATTGCCAATAGATAACTGGACGTCATTTTTGTGCTAGTTACTACTTAAGTATTCGATTCCATGCCTCAAGCCGGTGCTTATGTCGAGCTACTTTGATCTTGCTGCGATGGTATATTTGATCTATTGACGATAATCGTATAAGTCGATTACAAGAAGTATTAAGGCACTTTTTAAAACTAAATTTCGAAAGTGCAACCATAATAACAACAAAATTACCCGTAGCCGGTCTGTTATAAAACGTAGTAGAGAAGATCCCATTCGTTGAGTACAACGACAAAGGAAGCCTAAAAAAAGACAGCCATAGAGTAAGATTTGTGCAGTTTCTTCGAATAAATCATAGTAATCAGTAGAATGATCAGTTAAAGTCGTCTAAAAAATGGGCACACACTCAGTAATCCAAAAGCATTATTGCCACAAGTTTATTGCCAACGTTGTGCAGAGATGTTGCCATCAGAACCCAAAGGTGACTCGATGCGAACTGTGGTCGCCATAATTGGGCCGTATGTGCTACAAATCATGGAATAAAAGACGAAATATGACTTTATATCATAAGGAAAATGGCAAGTATTCATGGCTTGGACATGGAATAAATTATCCATTACGGCCCGCCATCGAATGCGATGCATACGTTGGCAAAACGTTCAGAACATTTTGACCCGTCGCGGCACCATAATGGGCACGGAGGATAAAGTCGTTAAATTATATTGCTCATCAAAGTGGATTTGTCTCTCCAATAATAACTTGTTATCGTGTTTGCTCGAGTAGGAATAATTACACCATCTGAATACAGATTAAAGTAGTTTATATTTGTGCTCGTCATTCGCCGTACTTAACCGAGGTACTTTGAGGATCGGTTCCATCTTGGGAAGAGGCCGGGCAGGAGTTTATAATTAATATCATATTCAGATTTATGATAATCGAGAATGCCGGGATAGCGTTTAATTCGGTGGCCTCGCTTCCTACGAGAATAAATTATCGGCTAATCTGGATCGTCCCCCACCTATCTATTACGTCATTTTATCAATATTTGATCATTTAAGATGTCCACGTATAAGTACATCTGCACATCTGTACATCTGTACATCGGCATGAAAATGTCTGCGACCTTTCTTCGCTCTATTGTTTTGCAATTGGCAGGCTAATGCTTCATCTGTATTCCAGATTATTTTAGTGGGGAGGAGGAAGGGCTGGGATAGAGGACGAAATTAATCGAAGATGGCTGTGCGAAGGATTGAATTTTCAGTTGAAAATTGAAGATGTTATCATAAATTACTATCATAATCAAATAACTAGGTTATAGATGAATAAATAATCTATTATATATTTATGCAGGTACGAAGGTGCGGATGTATTGAAGTATTTATTCGTGAGCGCGCGAGTGTGCGCGTGCGTACATACATACACGCGCACAGACACTGTTGTCCAGTTTTCGTCATAGTCCAATTTGCAGCATTTAATTATTAACGGCTAGTTTTAACGTGTTTTTTATGATGTCTTTCAACTAAACATCTACACGTGTTATTAGCTAAACCGACTGTAATAAAATAATAAAGAAACGATGATACCATTGACCTGAAAGAAAACTAGACCGTCCACGCCCGCCGATTAGATGGCGAACGGGCCCCAACTTCCGGTGGGGGCAAAAAGGAAAGCAGACTACTAAAATCAGGTTTATAAACATGGTGAATTGTTGTTATGTCGTTGGTTGTGGGCGTGGGCGTGGAACTAATATAAAGGGAATATCTTTTTATCGGTAAGTAAAAGGAACGCATTTACAATAGCTATTACAGCGTTTTGTTGACGGAAATTAAGCTTAACTGTTATTACATTTAGCCTAATCGACAACACCCCGACCCGACTCTGGCGTTTGATCCCAACTAGACTAGATCTACGGACTTCTGTAAAACGATATTTACATATTTGATGGCATTTAATAGGACAGGAGTGATACAGATTCTCTGTAAATACAAAATTATAATGCACACATCACAATAACTGTCCGTATTCATAGATTCAAAACTCGCTATAACGTTGCTTTTCCCATTACCGGAAGTCGGAGCTGTTTGGTTATGGCAGCCCAATCAAACACCACAGAGTGCTCGGCCTAGTTTTCTTTTAGGATAATAGAGACAAAATGGCTAGAATACGATATTGCAGCATATAGCAGTAATAAACTGAGTAACAACTCATAATTAATTGACACCTGAAAGAAACATGTAAATGATCTGCCTCTATGGCCTCATGGGTTAGAGTGTGGGACTTTCTTACCCATGGCCATGCTGTCCGGGAGGTCGGAGGTTCGAATCCCGGCCAAAGCGCTATAGTATAGGAGTTTGTCATGCAACCAGGCAACTGGCGAGATTTTCTCCGGCGAACATGTCATAGATTGTAAATTCTGAATTTAGTTTGAATTATTCGTCGCGATGAAGCAGTAAACTATTATTATCAGCAGTGTTTGTCGTAAATTCTGCACCCTGAATTCGCTGACTAACATTTAGCAGACACGGTTCAATAATTTACCCAAACGGGTTCAGATTTCGACATTGCTCTAAACGACCCTGTCTGACAATATTGATAACATTAGGATACACTTTCTGATCACATATCAGTTAATTTCTCTGATATTTTAATAAATCAGATACATTTATGAACGACCGTTGTCATATTTACCACACATAATCGTGAACATATACCACAAAATAAGAAGCGCGTGCGCGTGTGTTTATGTGTGTGCACGCGCGCGTGTGTACTAGCGTGTTGGGGAAATTACACGCACGAATCCATGCATTTACGCGTCGCTAGCCGATTATTTATTCAAAGCGGAGAAGTTGGTAGGCGGTCACGTCTGGTTAAGATGGGGTTTTTAAACAGTGACGTCATCTTATCTAAATGAACTTACTTGACTTCTGGCAGACGACAAAATCGATCAATACGACCACCACAAGACTGTAGATCCGTTTTAGCCACAACATACTAACAGTTCCCGGCAGTTGCCGGCCGTCAGTGATCAATATCCACAAATTGAACGACGTTACCTGGCCGAGATGTTCAGGTAGATGACGCTACTGTCTTCAGCATTCAGCGCGCGCCGACCTCTCGTCGTCCAACTCCAAATCACATCCAATGATGGTCAGAGATCGTGCCAATAAGCCATCGACTAGTTGACATCGACTCTCTCTCTCTTTCTGTCTGAGTACGACGATTGGCAGCAGCTCGAGCGAAGGACGAGACAATTTCTGAAGTTATTTCTAAAACGACGAACGGTGCCGAAGTTCAAAGAAGAGATGATCTCGAGCAATAACTGGCGCCGATAAAACGATGCGCCGCGTCGGTACCGGCTGGTATAGGGTGTTGATCCCGGGACTAGTTAGAAGGAATTGTTCCTTGTGTGCGCCAGTTCCGCTTCTGGCATTGTTCGGACGGGCTCTCATCGTAACCCAAAGAGAGCGGCAGAAGACGGCTCCTGACGAAATCGTATCCTTCCAGAGTCGGCGTAACTTTTGCCGTTCGTCGCATCATTGTTTGTTTGTCGAGTCATCTCGATTCGACTTCATTAACCGCCCGCACACGGGTGTTTACATCGAGATGACAGGGGGTCATGGGGACGTCGGCCCCTCGGGACCGCTAACTCGTCCGTCCGACACACGGGCGGATCCTTGCTCAAAATGGGCTCCGTCGTAATCCTGATCGTTAATCACATCACGCTTCTATTGTCTCGCCTTGTGTTCGCCGGATCATAGGTGTACTTCCTGTCGCCACATCAGATTGGTGTAGCCTGGACGGCATCGGCTAACGGAGAAGTTCGCGGTCAGTTCATATCCGGCAAACAACGGGATAGAAAGACGATACAAGGACGAAATGTAGATCCCGGATGGCTGGTGTTTTTTAAGGCGGGAAAAGTTGGCGTCCTCGTGTCGAAAGAAGTATTTTAATTGTCGCTAATCGTGTATATGCCGTTTATTAGTCATCGGTGCTGAAGATGCTCTAAGCGCTTTAACAGAAATTGTTGTTTTATTGTGATGTCATGGACTCTGAAGTTGGCAGTCCTAAAGATTACTCAGTTCCTGGACGACAACGCATTTCGACGTGACATAGCTTCTTTTTCCTCTCAGTCTGCCAATACTCACAATGTATCATTATACTGACCACGGCACTGTCTGTCTATGGCAACACTTCACCGTAGGCTTCTGTGCGGGTGGTTGTTCTGACTAGTAAGGGCGCGCGCTTAAAACACGGTTACGGATTATAATAAGGCATGGCGCCACCTAGCGGACATCCCAACACACAGTAGTTAGGGTCCTGGACGTGGATTAAGGAGTGGGGATCTACTCCCTGGACAACGTCGGTGGAAATTTACGACTAAATGTGTCCTGGTGGAAAACATCATTTTCGAAGCGAAGAAAGGTCACTTCGGCATCACATACTTTCCTCTGCCATGGTATGACTTAAGTATGGGGGTGAGGGTGTATGTAGCGGGGGGAGGGGGTTGAACTCTGGCTAGCACAGTTAGGTTCAAGGAAGGCATTGAGTCGGGTGTTTAGTCAACAGGAGATTATCTATACATACGACTGTTGTATGAACTTGGCTAAGTGTTTATAAAGCTAAGTGCAATAGGCATGTCTAAGATGGATCCCAGTGAAGTGGATGACAGTCGTCAATGAATGAGATTGATTTGTTTTTGCTTTCGGGAGTTCGTCGAAAAAGAGTAAGCAATTATTTTATTATAATGTGGCGACCGTAGCGGCAAGCTATGTCAATATGATGCTTCTACTGGCATGGCAACAGCTGGCATTGGAAAAAATGTTTGTCTAAAAGAGCTCCTCCCACCCCATACCCACATACATACAAATAAGGAAGCTCATGTAGCCTATCGAATGAAACATCGCATTGTAAATGACCAGGTCAGAGGTCGCATCGAATCAAGTGTTTGTGGGATGTTTCTCTAAGTAGTGGTCTCTCGGCCATTTTGTGTGATGTTGCCAGGGCTGAGAATAAACAAACCACTCGCCACGCTCGTATCCACTCATTCACTTACATATCCACTATGGACGTGTGTGCATGGCTGTGTGCGTGGAAGTGTGGTTACATGCATGTGTGTTCGTGCGTTCAATTTTCCTGTTTGTCTTCCGCTCACTCTCTATCTCTCTCTCTCTCTCTCTCTCTCTCTCTCTCTCTCTCTATCTATCTATCTATCTATCTATCTATCTCACTCTCTCTCTCTCTCTCTCCCTCTCTATCTATCTCTATCTATCTATCTATCTATCTCCCTTGCTCGCTCGCTCCCTCTCCCTCCCTCTCTATTTCTAATCCTTCTCTCCATTCATGCCCAAGTTTTGCAAGTAACAACAAGAAAGGCTTTAGAAATGGCTTAGCGTAAAATGAACAGACTTCTTAGGAGAACAAACACTATAACAGTTCGTCAATAATAGACAATGATTCGAAGTCGAAATGAAATGGCTTACTCAGCTTCATTCATTTTACTTATTACGAGAGAGAAATCCGTAGATTATGATAATTGTGTTATCAAAAACGATTATGATATTAGAAGATAGAAATCGGGATAGAACCGGAAATAGGAAATCCAGGATCATAATGGAGATCAAGAAGGTTTTTAAAAAAAACATATTTCCTGATGTACATCACATGACAGACAATGGAACAAATGGAACATATCACATGTTACACATGATAAAGTTCCGACCGTCTGGATCAGGTCTTCTCCGTTTGGTTTTTATAATATACACGCGACCTTTTTGGAACATTGCACCGTGATGTGGCATTAAATATAATTTGTATGCTGATAACAAACAGCTATATGTACACTGCTATATTGTCGTCAAGCAAGTGAAAAAGATTTTACCAATAGATTGTCTCAGATCACTATTTTTTTATTTATCTAATTTTCTCATATATGTATTTATCTGCTGACCTGGTCCTATTTTTGAACTTTTGAATTTGTTTAACATGCGTCCACCCCAACACCACCTCTTGCGCCGGACAGTGATGTGACCAACACATATGTTTTATTATTTATTTTTTAGGTCGGCCAATGGCTCAGGCTACATTGATCCTTCAATTTCCTTTGTTTGCTGACCTTATGAAAAGCTTTTCATATATTTTATAGATTAATATTATTATTATTGTACAATTATTTGTTGGAAATTAAAAATAAACTTCACTTCACATACATACATACATACATACATACATACATACACACACACACACACATATATATATATATATATATATCTCTCTGAAGGTTGTTTCGTCTTTGACTTCGCCTCATTACCTTCGGAGGTCGCTCGGCCCATTTAGCCTACCTTGTGCACACAAGTGGCCGTAAAACATCAATCATCATTTTTATAATATATATATATATATATATATTTTATATATATATATATATATATATATATATATTATGATGATGACGGCCTTGTAGCGGTAAAACATCAAACATCCACAAACATCCTGATGATGAATCCAATTATTCCTCTTCCTTTGAAGATTTGGAAAACTGTCTTGTATTTTCCGATTAAGGACGACTTAAATTATCTGTTTACATTTACCGCATTATATCAATATATTTCATTACTTCTAATGGATCAGTATAAATTCTAAAGATTACTTTTGACCAAATGTATATGAGTCAATTCGTTACTTCAAAGTGTAGAATACCCAATTAAAAGTAATCAAGTAATTAAAATCATTATTCACACAAGAATCACTTGCTATTGTGATCCATACCTTTAGTAGATCGCGTATGAACTATTCTAACTCCCTAATATTCATTATTTTACCAACAACCATTAAATTTGTTAATGTTTGTGAACGTGTGTCAACTAGGAAGATATCACGAAAACTCCGGTCATCCAATCAGATATTATTGCAGCTACCTGTACATCAGTCTAAGTCATATGTCGATCGTGTGTTTACTGTAACAGCCCACACTTTTGAAACAGGTTTCAGGTGAAAATTATAAGTGCCTCAACTAAAGAAATGTTTAAATCTATTCTAAACATTCACCTGCTCAAGGTTGCTTTCACCGATAATGAATATACGCTGATCGTTAAGTCTTATAATTGGGTTTTAAAACAGAGTATTTGGGTTATCATAGAATAGTGCATTTGAATGGTTCGTTCATATGTGGTCACCTTATTAATTTTACATTATTATTATTATTATTATTATTATTATTATTATTATTATTATTATTATTATTATTATACGTATTATGATATAATCAACATGGGACATACTACTCATGACATATAATACATATTATGTCATGCATATGAACAAATAGACCCCTAAAAATAAGGCAGGGGATAAAATTAAAAAATTTTTTCAGGAATACAACATACCAAACGATAACAAAACCAAAAAATAAAAGGGGTATATAAAAATAAAATATTTTTTATAAAAAATAAATAAAATATAAAAAAAATAAATAATATTAATTACTAGAATAATGTAGAAGAAATGATATGAAGATAGAGTGATAAAATGAAAGAGATGAGAATAAACTAAGATTGAAAAAGTTATGAAGTAAGGAGAATTGATATGAATATGAATATATAAGAAGATAATTAGATGGAATTAGTATAATAGGGTATATATATATATATATATATATAAAAATAAGCATACAATATAAGTCAGGCCTGATACACATCCCATCATAAACATCACGTGATACACCCGAAATACAACATACCAAATATATACAGATAGAGACATATACAGATAGAGACATATACAGATAGAGACATATACAGATAGAGACACACAGATACAGACATACACAGATAGAGACATACACATATACAGACATACACAGGTAGAGAGATATACAGATAGAGACATACACAGATAGAGACATACACAGATAGAGACATACATATACAGAGACATACACAGATACAGACATACACAAATAAAACCCTACCCAGAGACAGTAAAATAGACAAACAAAATAAAAGAGAGCTACATGGAGGCAGATACAGACATATACAGCGATCTACATAATCAAAGACAGACAATAACATATATGACAGGAGCATGCACATACAAAGACACGCATAGAATAATAGACAGACAAAAATATAAAAGGCTGGGACATGTAAAATTAACTAGCTACCAACAAAGTCACTGATGGACAGAAAAAACATATGTACGCGGAAAGAAGACTACGCATGCACAGAAGACAACACATATTCACATATGTTAATCATAAATAGGTACATGTGTTGTCTAAGATAAAACTTTCCAAAACAACAACAGCAACAACATCAGGATAGTACAAACAGCCATAATGGATGGTACAGACAGGAAGATTTGTTAACAGAAATACTTTAATAAACACATCACATAAACAATATATATCCTATATCTATTACTGAAATGTACATTTAGTAAATTAACCTAAAAAACACACTTAAGACAAACACGAGATACTTAGACACCGTTAAGAGATGAATCATTGTACGTGGTCATTAAATATTATTTTTTTAATCAATCAGGACTCGTATACAGAATCTATAACAAAAACCATTCAACGCTAATTATGCACGGCTTTGCAGTGACGTCATAACGTTCTACTTTTATTTACATATGGCAAGACATTTAAAAAAGAATATATTTCATAATTTATAGATGATTAATTTTCACACTGCGTAATTATCTACAGAGACATTTCTCATTAATCGCATTAAAGGAATATCATGTTTCGATACTTCCATAGCGTTTCAACAGAAGTTTCGAAAAAGAAATATTATACTTTAATTGCACTATATACACATTTATATGTATATTTTTACATAATAAAACAAACAAATAAACAAACTTCAAAGAGGAATAACGAGTCCGTACTTTACACCTGACCTTGTTAATCAAAGGTTGAGTGTGAACGTTGAGAAGAGTTTTATGTTTCTATCTCTTTGTGTTTATTTATTTGTTTGTTTCTGTCCGTGTTTTTGTGTTTCTTTGTGTTAGTCTGGTTTTTAATTGTCAAGCCTCGTACCCAGTAATGTTTCTGAACAGCAATGGATATCCATTAGGTACATCACTCCTAATTACTTTGATTAAATACATATTTGTATATGAAAGATAATAAGTAATTAATTCTATCTTAGGCTAACACCGTGCTGGTTAGTGTTTTAAAAGCATTCATTCATTTAACTTTTATGATTTTTTAAAATAAATATAATATGTTCGTCATGGCTGTTATCCGACAAATACTATTTAGAGCGCAGTTGTAATTTTATTCGATGACATTCGATCCGGGACATATCATTGGGTTAATCGACACTGAAAAGGCTATTACCTCCAATAAAATGCGATGTGTGAAAATTTTGAATAATTATATGATAGGGAAGGTTTGCCCAATAAATTACACATTTACATTTCTAAGTCCGCTCTCCGTGCGTATTGATGATGATGATGATGATGATGATGATGATGATTGATGTTTTACGGCCACTTTTGTGCACATGGTAGGCTAAATAGGCAGAGCGACATCCAAAGGTAATGAAGCGAAGTGAAAGACGAAACACAATTCAGATATGACCACGAAGAAATTCGAACTAAGGTGGTAGTGATCTTTGGTCCAACACGCTATCAACTAACGTATTGATGAATGTGAGATATCAATACAATATATCATACAGTACATGTAATTCACAAAATACACTAGCAATTTGCGTTCGCATGTTCCATGTTCCACAGGTGCTTGATAAATAAATTATTTTGATAAAGAGAATTTGTAGCTTATTAAATAATGGTTATGTAATATAATTATCGCTTGATTTTGAAACGGTCTGTAAGTGGAATTTGTGTACTAACCATCCGTGGTTTTTGTGGTGAACCGTTTGATAAAAATATTCTTCTTACCATTCAAGCAGGTCACAAATTATTTAGCTTGTCTATAACAGTTCCCAGATTGCTGAGTTTTGTTGGGGTTTTTTCAAAATAATTTGATCGGCAAACACATATTTATTTACCCTTGTTTATGTTTTGTGCAACGGTGGTTAGTACAATAGGACATCGGTTGTTCACAAGTTTTATGCCAGCCTTTTCATTTAAGGATGATTTTAGACGGAAATTGGCCAAAACTAAAACTGTCAACTTCATATTTTATTGTATACATAATTACAGCCCGAGCGAAAAGTTGTAACTCATTCGCAAATGAATATTCATTAACGACGTTGGTGAGTATCATAAAAGCAGTTATGAACAACGAAAATTCGATAATTTGTGAGAACAAGAACCTCATACTAAAACTTAACTATCTTTGATAATTATATTTCCTAATGTTTGGTTTCATGTTGTTCTTTATCAGATAGTTCGAGTTTATTATCATAATATTTGACTTCGAGTGGGATAGACATTCCGTCGCAGCTTCGGCTGTTTAGAGTGATGAAAGATGACTTTTTCTCGATATATAATCCTATCTATTTTACAAAAAGATTTATAATACAATGTTATATTTAATATAATGGATATTCGATGAAACTACTACAGGAATTTGTAAATTGATTTCGTCTTGTAAATCCACGAAAATCGTGAATTTATCAACAAATATACTTGCTATTCTGTGTTAATTCACTGTGTAAACGGCATAGTTAACCCGCAAACAGTAGTTGATCTCTGGATCGGGCTCTGAGCAAGCATCGTGGATAATCTCTATTTATGACACATAATTCACAAATGGAATTATGTTACTCCAATTATAGTCTTCTGTGGTAGCGAGTATAGTAGCAATTGTGTCTATAGAACAATGCGGGGCCTGGGGCACCTTTGCTATTGCAGGACTACCCTACCAACAAACACACATACAAGCACACACAAGCACACACAAATGTATAATTATATTAATCAAATCACTGCGAAATATGAGAGCCGATTTGTCACCCGGAGGGTAAAATGCGTATTTTCCTTCCATATTATCATCTAATTCTACCAGATAATCATCTATATCTGAGATTCATGCTTTGTGTACATGTTTCAGTAGTAGTATGCACACCTATTGGATGGCTTATGGTGGGTCAAGCGGTGAAATTTGACGCCTGTCCGCCACTTACAGGGCAGAAATGTTAGAGAGGGTGGCCACTCCTTGTAAGGTTACAAGCTCAGAACCGGCTTTTTGGGGACCGTAATACCGTCTAACATGGTCAACCACCGAACAACAGGAAGACGTTATGACAATTGTTAATATCCTAAACCCGTGGCTCTAATTAGATCAACCAGAATAAAATATGGCTTACACCTGCCTAATGCAGTATGGATGCCCAAAAAATGATAAATAGCACGATTAGTATGAATGAAATCATTGGAAACCCTACCTGGTTTAGCGGCCATAAGTACATCAATTCTACACAGTTCAAAACATAATATTAATGACAAGTAAACCAATGAAACGATCCGATCACTCTCCAATTAGTTAAATACACCCTGAATATGTCACCATAGCAACCTTTTGGATAACAAAGTATATGTGTGTGTTTGCCATATTAAGTTTGTAATGGTACTTTATGTTAAACCGTACACCGATTTATGAATTATACTACACGTAATTACAGACTTGAATGTTGTACGTCGTATTTACTGATAACAAACCAATCGTCATAACCCACCGAGTTAGCTTCATAAAGAAGATCGATAAGACCAAATCTAATATGATAACAATCAAACTGATTTATGGATGTTCTTATAATCTAGTCATTCAGTGATGGCGCTGTTTAGAGCGACCGGAAGTAGTGGCCGAGGCAATAACACGAAGTGACATATTGTGGGAGAGAATGCAAACCAGCTGTAGAGAATGTGGCCAGATAAACAACACCAACTTATCAAACAGTCATAATAATCTAGGTTCTTTTGGCTGGCTTTCGTTTGTTGACTATCCAGGCCAGCTGTATCTAGCCAGCTGTATCCAGCCAGCATACACAGCTGTAGATGACAATCAGACCAATGATGTTATATTAGCGTATCACTGCTTTAAGAAGGTTCCATCTGCTCCCGTCTTCGAGTACACGATAAATCTTTAGAGAGGTTTATTATCATTGTGTCTCGAGATCAGTGTTTGATCCATGTATCTGTAACGTTGACTGCATGGATCTAGTTTATTATTATACCACATGTATATAGCACTTTTTCCATATTATTGTATCAGATGTTCAAAAGTGCTTGAGTACTAGTTTGTGATTAAGATGACGCACGTGATGATTGTGTCGTTGATAAAAAATAAAACAAATATCGGGAACTAATAATAACGTGAACGAAATAATTCAGTTGTTTAATTTCTTTTGTTTTGTTTCTGGGTTTATGATCCAGAAACAAGGATAAAGAGGAAAATGTAAAGACATATATCCAGATGGGTTCCTTTACTGTGTGACTGAATGCATTACACCCCACCCCTCCCCACTCAGAGCATGTTTACGGTTGAAGTGTGGAAAGGTTGAGTGTGTGGGTGGTCACATCCCGAATGTTGTAAGTCCTCAGGCCATTAAAGTCTCACTGTAATCTAAAGTAATGGGAGCAACATTTAACGTTGTCAGTCTCCCGCGATGTTGTGAGTCAATACATTAATCTCTGGAATTCATTAATCACACAGGTATTCTGGCGCCATATCATTAATAGATTTATAAGTTATTAACAGAATCTTAAAATGGATACGCTGTCTAACTGGTAGCCAATGTAGTTTTTGAAGAATTGGGGTGATATGATCATATTTTCTAGTATTTGTTACAATGCGAGCTGCACTATTCTGAATTCGCTGAAGGCCAGGACAAACACACACAAAGATAATAAGCTATAACACAAATATACCAAAATTTAAATTCATGTCTAATGATACTGAGGCATGGGATGGTCGATGAGATATGTTCTAGTATAGAGAGTATCTCAGTGAAATCTATATTTCTTCTTCAGCTCAGCACGAGAGTTACAGACAAAATTATTATGTTCAGTTTCGGTGATAGCGTCACCTCAGCCATGTGATTGAAGATATACTCCTTAGAGAAAGGAGTCAATCAGTCCGACGGCTATTATTGACGGGTGAAACATCGCACAGGCACAGAAAAAACTGGGATGTCTCCACTTAATTTCACTAATAACTGCACCACGGGACGCCTCCTCGTCGTGGTATCAGATATACGACAACAATAAAATGATAGAAATATTCTAATTTATTGCCGATAGCTAGTAACAACGATTATTTTGTGGTGTCCCGTAGGATAGACATAGACTCAGTCATTTTTGTTTCACTTTTAAATACACATATTGACGTTTAGCGCACCAAATGTGGCAACATCACGTGACACGATTAATCGGTCACGACTCACGTGGTTACACTTACAAGACTTTACCATATCATCAGATCACCAAATCGTGATTCTGTAAATGAAGTTCACTAAGAGTCAAATGCATCTATTAAACATAACAATGATATACCACAACTCCTTTGTTATTTACCATTCTCAACAAAGAAATGGCTAATTTTAACATAATCCTCAAAACCTCAAAAGTAACTCTTATCATAGATAATGTTTATGATATATTTTCCTGCTCATATTATTGTGTCCATCAGGAAATTTATCCACACTATTAAGTGAAATAAGGCCATTTATAATGAACAAAAGTAGTGTAAAAGTTTTATCGTGACATTTAATATTTACGAGTAGTTTCCTCTTTATATTTCAGAAGAAACAAATGCACGGATTTGTTTATATATTTCTTGTAAATATTTCCACTCTCAACTATTTATTTTTATTTATCCATTGATTTATTTTGATAAAACATGAAAACCGAACAAAATCTTTTTTGGAAGAAACTAAAGTCAGTTACGAAATATGGTTAGGAGTGGAACACAATTTAATATCTATATTTTAGCTAATATTACTGGAAAGTATAAACCTAACAAATAGCCATCATCAAGATGCCTCACTCTATCAACTCTCAAATTAAAACAATAAAGAATAATAAATTATGTATTTAGATATGCAGTGACCAACCATTCACACCCACCTTTATCTGTCAGGAGTGTACCAGATACAGTATAATATTGTTAAACAAATTGTCATGTGCCAGGTTTTATACTGGATTTCAGCACACTGTAATACCCAGATGTTGTAGACCAACACTGATTCAGTTAATGGTCTTTTATGTTGAGTGGCAATTTGTTATAAAGATCAGGTGTCAGGAGTGTAACAATTTATTTAGATTTATAACATCTATTTGTCCACGTGTACAATAGTTGTTAGGTGTTCAGTCAAAGGGGATTAGTTTCCTCAGTTTCAGGGCCTCGGATCATCCGATATTAAAATGTTTTAAGCTGTACGGAGAAATAAGTCGCTATAAATTATCATCAGATTAACTTCAAACCAAGTGACTTGTACTGAGATGATGATTTGATGATGATGATGATGATGATGATTGATGTTTTACGGCCATTTGTGTGCACATGGTAGGCTAAATGGGCCGTGACTTGTACTGATAAGTTTCTTCTTTGTTGGATGGCCTTAAATGGTCTGCTAAGTTCTCGTATCGATCCGTCAATATGGTTTCAATATGCAACATTGTTTAAATCGCTAAATATCGTTCAGATTATTATTTGTTGTTTACACATCTAACATAATTATTTATCTATAACAATAATGTTGATGTTGACATTTCTCCTTGTCATTTTTCAGATTTATGGCTGGTAAGTGAAAGACAATGAATCAGTTGATTTTAAACTTGCCTGCATTTACTAGCAAAAGGAACTCCTTTTGTTTAAAACTAAATATACCCCCAAAAAAAGAAGCCAAATCTACTGTATCTAAATGTTGAACATAAATAAACAAAAGGAAAACACTAAAAACTGATTGAAATAGTACCAGGATGTGGAATACGTTGCCCAAACATATTATTTTCTTACATTAAGTGTATTTGTACTAAGTGAGCCAAAATATGTTTTAATTATGTTTTCAACGTGAAAAAAACCTTAGATCAGCTGAATTTAAATAAGATACAATATGAATTACTATTATTGTTGTTGTTTTGAATGTTGTTTTTGTTTTGGTGGTTGTTTTTGTTATTATTATTATTATTATTATTATTATTATTATTATTATTATTATTATTATTATTATTATTATATGATCCAGGTGTGACCAGCGTCTAGACTATATAACTCAACAACGACAATGATAGGTCCCTAGTTTATATCGAATGATATTTTAATAGGAAGTAGTATTTCATGTTGTAATTTATTTTAGTAAGAAACGAAGTGAGAAATCGTGCGTCTGCGTGCATGTGTGTGTGTGTGTGTGTGTGTGTGTGTGTGTGTGTGTGTGTGTGTGTGTGTGTGTGTGTGTGTGTGTGTGTGTGTGTGTGTGTGTGTGTGTGTCCGTGTAGTACCTGTAGTATATGTTCCTACAACTCTCATCAATTACCGCGTATGATATAAGATGCCTTCACTACCATAGGAAACTTCACGGTCATTATAGTCCACAACAGTAATATTCTACTGATATGTCACAAACATACAGCTCTTGTAACGGTGTGACAACTTGACACAATCATAGCATATTAGCTTATTATTATAATATAGTTTTCTATATTTGAATGTAAAAATGTATTATGCTTGTTGTTGAATAATTAATTCCATTATGTTATTGTGTATCACATGACTTGACCTTTATATCCCAGACTGTACTTATCAGTGAAGATTCAGCAATGTATAGCTTAATAATTTATTAGATTGATAAGGCTATATGGTTATAATAGTTCAATAGTGATTGGTTTCTGTTGCATTTTCATTTTAAACCATTTAATTAATTTATCCAATACGAATATTAAAAATAGTGTATATTTTTTTTTATATTTAGTGTTATACGTGTCACCATTATTAAAACAATTGTAGCTTAATCTTGTCTGTAAACAAACATCTTAGTTTAACTTATCTTATCCGACAAAAGTGTAATTATTTCAACCACCAGAACATTGGATGAAAACATGACTGACATTCTCTTTCAAGCCAAAGTTTATAAAACATTGTAAGGAAGAGTACTTTGTGATCGATGTATACAATGTAGCAATAAGTTGGCAAGGGCCAGTAACATTGACTTCCCTTGATCAGTTGAACTTATAGTATCAGTTTTAACTTGTATCAAGGCTTTTGACTGTTGTGATCAGTTGCGTAAATCAAAATTCAATAAATATATGCATGGATAAAAACAACTAATTTATCGATTATCTTACAGAAAGGGGGGGGGAATAATATAAGAAAAACAGTAAAGTCTGAACTGGCATTTGGTAATTAATAGCTTCATGACGGCTGTTTTTGAAGATCTTAGGAAAATAACAGCAACTAATACGCATTATACGTTGCCACAACAGAACAACCTGACATCCCTGGATAAGCAGTAAATCGGTAAAATGTACAGAAGGGATCCGAGATCCTCTTCCGCAACTTCTTGATCCAAATCTCGTTAAGAGGGTTTAAACCTATCCATAATGGACACGTAGGATTTTCAGAATCAATGGGTATGATAAAGTGGGGAGGATGATCCATTACGGACATGACAGTTAAGATTTTCAGACAGAAGAAGCTAATCAATTATATCTTTGCCTGAATTATAAATATTTATGAGGACAGTCTAATTGTTATTTATTCCTTCAGTCACATAAACTAAAATTGTTTTTGATTGTATTTGCGTGTCTTCATCTTATTACTCTAGTCATTTGACTCCATATACATAAGTGTTACTGACATCCTATCTGGTCTCTTGGGAACATTGTAACAATAGATAAACATCCTTATTCTGATCCAGATACGTTGAGAATACATTCTAATTGTTTATCTTATATCTTCCTAATCTATCATCGAAATAATATGGTCTTCGTGGCCTGTATATGTCCCGACATGTACATCCCCAGGTAGCTATAGCATGTAGGATCATCTGATGTTAAAAAGATGTTAAGAAGATGTTAAAACTGTAATTATTGTTAATAAAAAAGAAAACATCGCGTGTAAGAAAAAAAACTACCTGAAATTGGGAAGTTTGATTTCTCTTTATTGGATGTAACCAGGATAAGTTAATTATACCAAGATTTATAACTTCCCCCTTAGATACAAAGATTCTTTTATATTTTTAACAGGCATGTAATTCAAAATGTTGATGACTAACTTAAAGAAATCACGAATAAAACTTGTAGTTCGTTTCTCTCTTGTGAGTTCGGTCTACATGATGGAATAAACACCCAGCTGCTGTCACGTTATCAATAATTTCTTAATCTGAAACATTAACACTCCTTTAGAGGTATACAAGAAGAGACTCAATATATTTCAGTTCATCGGCTATCTTTCCAGCAAATTCGTAATAAATACATACAATTTCCAGAATATTCGGATAATTTTATCAAACTTATTATTTCCATAGCACTAAAGGAACACTCCGGTAATATACACTAAATACTTAAGCATATGGATTAAATTGCTCTTGATCAAATACAACAGAGATCAAAGATATATATCTACATCAAATGCATCAAATACACAGATCAAAGATATATACACATATAACACCTACATTAAATACAGAGATAAAATAAGTGCAATTAACCGTCAATCACAATTGACTATTTTTACTAGTAATCAACCAACTGACGCGTCTGTACTGAGAGTTCACTACGGTGCGGTCGTTTATTAAGCAGTCATTGTTGTTTTGTTTTCGTTTCTTAAATCTGAAGTTTTCTGAAGCTATCTCGTTAGATTTTAGACGTAGCTCTGTTCAAAAGCCTGAATAATTACTCTAACTATGAGGTGCAAGCATGGCTACGAAATCCCCCTGGTCGATCAGTTTCCGAGAGAAATGTGCACAGATCTTAAGGATTGCATGTGGTAAAGCTGCGGCAGTAAAGAACGACGTTAGTGGATTAAGAAAGAGTGGGATACATCCTTTTAATCCACACATCCGTAGATACGAATATGTCATAGCGACAGACGTCACAGAGTATGTGGCTGCCTCTGATATCCAGGGGACGAGACAAACTCCGTCCACGGCTGTCATCAATGTTCAGTCAGTAGATGTGAGCAATATCCCGTCTATGGATTTTCCCAATATCCAGCCTGCAGATGTCAGCAATGTCCAGTATGCAGATGTCAGCAATGTACAGCCTCCAGATGTCAGAAACTCGAGGCATCACAATCTATTATCAAGAAAACTTCAACTAAGCAATCGAAAACAAACTAAGGGAGAATGCGATGACAAAGAACGTAAACTATAAAGTTTCAGTATTATAAATTAAATTAATGGTTAAACAAACAAAATAAACCGTCAAAGAAGTAGAGAGCAGCTGGAAACGTACGTGATGATGTGGATGGCCCAGAGAAAAATCCTATGTGCCCTTATTGCTGTGAATCTCCATTAAGTGACTGGATCCAGTGTCAAAAGTGCCTTAAATGGATGCATGTGGCGTGTTCAGGTGCAGAAAAATGGGACAGATTTTTCAAATATGAATTAAGTTAGGCTTATCTAAAAACAATGGATTAAACAACACGTGTACATATTTTGGAATTAGTAGAATTGTCATTGAAATTACTTAACATCACACGTAATAAAGATTATTAACTACTTATTATCAGAAAGAGTAAGTATTATTATCAAGGATGTTTTGATCACATGTTGACAGTGTAAATCGTTACTTCTGTTAGTAGTATTGAACCTTCTCTGTTGTTATCTGGTGAAAATTGGTGTTTTGAATTACATACAGTCATATGTTCTCTGAGACTCATAGTTACTAGTATTTCAAGTTTATCAATCGTCTAGTGAATTGCAGATACTAGTAGTAATTAGGACACATGATATGCAAATTAGATAAAATGTTTAATTATAAAGGTTATTGTATATTTTAATAAACATATCCAAGTTGTTCACGACTTAAAAATGTACACATAATATTCATTTGAGTCTATGATTATGAATCGTAGCTGCTTGATGAAAACAATAACTTATTATTCCAGGTCAGATAGGTATCTATGACGTTATGATGTAGGTGTGTATGCGACTATATTTGGTGACACATTGTGCGTATATGAAGATATTAGGAGATGATAATTGGATGTTAATCAGTACTGTGTATCTACATATTAATATTGCCACACTGAGTTACACTTTTGTGATGAACACTGGATATTCACAACTATTTGGGTTATAATCTAGGCATGTTCATATTAAACTGACAGCATGCTCATGTTTCCAGGGTCCCAATGTAATAGGAGCAACTTCGTAATTAAATCGTTTATAAAATGGTTAGATTATTTCGAACCCTAAATATATCAAGAATTGGTCAAACATTGGATGTTCATGAGTATTTTCACATACACATTATCAATATCCGGTGCTACAAAGTTGCTCATATTACCCAACCTTCCCATACAGAAAGCAGAAACACATATAAAACAACACGTACCATTTGACACCTCAGCTCGCAGTAGACAAGATGTGCGTGTGGTTCAATGATGGGATAGTATATATAGAAGATTACATGACACCACGGTTTATATTCAATAGTAATAAATTATGGAAATAGATATCATTGTTTGTGTTTAGCATAGTTTAACTAACAAACATCACAGCATCTGAATAAACACAAAGGTGTTCTGAAATGTACTAAAAATGTTTGGTGCTCATTTGAGAATCCATTTTTAGAAACTATTCTCGGAATATTCTCATAAACGTGTTCCTGACTTTCAGATAACGTTTGGTAAACGTTCCTATAACGTTTTCTATATAATTTATTTCAGATCGATTGATAATTAACAATAACAATAGTTACATCCTTAGCGTTTACATATCCACATGTAATAATAGTACCGTTATCAGATATTCCAAATAATGAGCTCATGTGGCTTTCTAGAGAAGGAATCAGTTCCTGCCCTAAACTTTCAAATCGGTATCCATTAATAGCAATTGGGTACTCTATGCATAAGACAGAAAACTACGAATGTAAAATGTCTTCTGAAAACTATAGACCACAGAAGTATAAATGGCAGGTCTGTGTCGAATCTAAAAGTAATTAGTTTACACTGATACAGGAAATTTGTTAAATGTATAGCTATTATAATCCAGACGTATCATTCGCAGTATCGGAGATCTGCCTGAAATCAGCTGTTCTCGACCATGACTCAAATAGATCAAGTGGATAGGCGCATTAATTTAGATCCCACCACACCTAACTGGATATACTTAGGGACGCTAAATTAGGCGTGAATGGACGTTCACTTTGTGATGAATGGAAACGTATGAGGATTAGCTGTTAGGTTCGAGTAAATCGTAGTATTTACTCAGGTTAGAGGCGATATTTCGTTCTAGTCCAGTAATAATCCATTGCGCAGTATTGCTACTTTGTTTTTATTTTAGTTAAATCGCTTCAGTGAGTCCATACTGAGTTAGTGTACATTCTCTTTGTTATGAACAAACTATAATGTTTGTTAACACACTGAGGGTATATAAAAGGCTTAGATTTTCACTTAGGTTAGAGAAGAACTTCGACGCCAGACCAGTCGGACGTGTATTGATACATGGTTCATATAGGTAGGATTTATTTAGTTATTCGAACCCAGAATAAAGCTGATGTCAGCATCTGAGGTGTCGAAATGGTTAGAGAAGAACTTCGACGCCAGACCAGTCGGATGTGTATTGATACATGGTTCATATAGGTAGGATTTATTCAGCTATTCGAACCCAGAATAAAGCTGATGTCAGCATCTGAGGTGTCGAAACCTTTTATATACAGGTTTCGCTTGGATCACTGAAAATTACTGTTGAATGTAAACTGTGGTGTCAAAATAGTTTATGATATGTATGTAGCAAGTCACCATTGAACCACACGCACGTGTTGTTTGCTGCTAGATGTGGTATCAAATGGTATGTTTTTACGTGCTTCCGCTTTTTGTACGTAGCCTGCATGTAGCCGCTTTCCTGTGGGCGTGACATATTTGTCGCGTACGAAAAGCGAATTAGCTGGTTCCCACAGGCTGATGAGTAGACCAGACACATGCTTAGGTATACGCACACATCTATCAATATGTGGAGGTATGGAACATTTTATTTTTAGATTAATGTATGTATAGTTGTATTTGTATTTATATTTATGGAGGTAGGTCTCGAAGGATGTTTAGATATGTTGATGCTCTGTACCTGTTGCCTCTTTATATGTACCTAAAACGCACATTGCCCGTGCCAGACATCTTATCTATTTCCATCCAGATTCCTTATTACATCAATGTAAGAAAGTTATGTCGTTATTACAACATGTTTGAGTCTATTAGCTTTGTTATGTATAATGTAGAATATATATTGTTGTCCTCTTATGTGGTCTGGCGAAACAACCTATTAATTCATACAATGCTGCTTGATGGATTTATACTCCTGGAGTCATTTTTTACTCCGGCAGGCCTCTCCATGGGTATTAAGCTGCGGAAAGAGCTTTTTCCCATATTATGAGTAATTAGGTTAAACTGATATAGGAAATTTGTTAAATGTATAGCTATTATAATCCCGACGTGTCATTCGCAGTATCGGAGATCTGCCTGAAATCCGCTGTTCTCGACCATGGGTCAAATAGATCAAGTGGATAGGCGCATTAATTTAGATCCCACCACACCTAACTGCATATACTTAGGGACGCTAAATTAAGCGTGAATGAACGTTCCTTAGTGATGAACGGAAACGTATGAGGGTTAGCTGTTAGGTTCGAGTAAATCATAGTATTTACTCAGGTTTGAGACGATATTTCGTTCTAGTCCAGTAATAATCCATTGCGCAGTATTGCTACTTTGTTTTTATTTTAGTTAAATCGCTTCAGTGAGTCCATACTGAGTTAGTGTACATTCTCTTTGTTATGAACAAACTGTAATGTTTGTTGACACGCTGAGGGTATATATACGGCTTAGATTTTCACTTATGTTAGAGAAGAACTTCGACGCCAGACCAGTCGGACGTGTATTGATACATGGTTCATATAGGTAGGATTTATTCAGTTATTCGAAGCCAGAATAAAGCTGAGGTCAGCATTTGAGGTGTCGAAATGTTTTATATACAGGTGATTCATGACAGTTGTTATTGACTAAATATTTGTTTAGATGGAAAGAAACTGCCCTTTATGTGACTTTAGATAAAAATGTAAGATTTAAAACAAGTCCATAATTGTTTATAATATTACAATGTTGTTATTATTATTTTTATTATTAATATTATTATTATTATTATTTTCATGAAACAAGTTGCCGATTGTAATACTAATTAATAAGTTATACGAATCTTCTACTAACAAAATCGGGGAATAAATATTATAAAAGTGAAATGGTGGTATAAAGATGATACATTGGACAAGTAATTGTATTGGTACGCGAATTTGTTTGGTATCTGTTAAGCCATTCTCTTGTATATTTCATTCCTTTAAGTTGTTATCAGAATATAATGTTTAAAGTTTACTTCGTGCAGTCACTTCACCTTGTATGAACGGTAAGCATGACAACATGTCAGTTTTCTAAGTTAATAAACACGTAATGTGAGAAGTGAACATTTTAAAGCTAATTTTGTCAAGAATTATTTTTCATAAAGTTAAAGATGATTTAATATCCAGTGTTGAACCTAGAAAATTAATTAGATAACAGTTTGATATTAGTGACGGTTGCCAAGAAAGCTAATAAAGTTGGTAAAATAAAAAAAATCGTGTTCGTAGATATTATAAATATCAATATTATCCCCTTTATGCCTTACCTAAATTTAAAATTATGCTAAGAACTTTCGATAATATTTGTTATGTGTTATATTACAAAATTGTAGTTGTACTCATAGCTTGCCATAACCTGTAATAAATTAGCTAGGATTTAATGAAAAATTTATTTAGATATGAATTTAAATACCTAAAAATACAGATAAATTAATATATACAAACTTTGTATTTTATTGAATTTTACTAGATTAGAGTTTTGGAAATAGTTTTCATAGTTTAAGCTTGCTACTTGAGCTAAAAA
>JAODUP010001275.1:40000-84977 GCA_025642065.1 Paralvinella palmiformis | reverse complement strand
TTTTACAGTGTGAAGTCTGCCATTTTCAACATTTAAACACCAATGGATTCGGCAAGGATTTCCATCTCTTCTTGTCAATTCATCACTTGAATCTGATTACAATACAGATATATTTAAATGGACGCGCTTAATAGGGAATAGTCAGTGATAGAGAGGCATTTACAAATTTGCTATACACACACACACACACACACACACACACACACACACACATATATATAAAAAAAACAACATATATATATATATATATATATATATATATATATATATATATATATATATTATATATATAATATAAATTTGTCCGTGTACCAATGACATATAATACTATCTATAAGTTAGACAAAAAGTTTTCTTCTTGTTTTATTATTTGTTGTTAACGGTCCAATTAAATAATTCTCAAAAATGTTATACACCTTATAATCGAAAGATAAAAATTTCCCAATGTACTGTTGAAATGTGTTCATTTTGTCTATATTGTGTTATCTCTTACCCGATGTATGTTCCATAATTATTAAACATTATTTGGTTCTTGATCTAAAGAAAAGTAGTTTGTATGCGTTCTAAGAACACTACAAATTTAACAAGAATGAACACACTTGTTATGTTTAACGAGATTGTACTTTGACAATGATGGGCTATTGTATTTACATATCGTTCAGTTCACAGGATAGTAACTCGAAATATTAGATTATCACAAGTATGCCATTTGTTTAAACTATTGTTTCAAGACCACTTCAGCGTTTCAAAACCATATCTGTATTTGTATAGGTCTTTGTATATCTGTATGCATGCGTAGGTGTGTAGGAATATGCGTGGCCTATTCCTTATATGTGTGTATTGATTTGCTCTACAAAAGTACATAATACGACAATAATTTGATTGAATTGCTTTTTTTAGGAAATGAAACTTTTCACAGTATTTAGAGTATGACTGTATAGGATAATGGTGTCGCTATATATATATATACATTGATATATAAGCTCAATAATAAGCATGACTCGTATTTCTTGCGTTCGATATTTTTGTCTAACTCAGCCCACTTAAGTTAGTATGTCTTATTTTTGTTTTTCAATTTTTTATGTTAACCTTTCTGACAAGAAGCTTATAAATAAACTTTTTGGGTCTTAATATAGCATCTGAGTTCAATATATTTCAAGATACAGAAATTGTATTTCAAAATAATATCCTCTTCTTTGAAGTCAAAACTTCTAACAGAAAATGTGTTTATAGTCATACAGGTATTTCTGGAATAAGCTACTGTCATTTTATTACTTTCTTTTCTTCATTTCATTTTAGATTTAATTACTACAAAGATTAATAATTATTGATAATGATGATTATAATCATGTTAATGATGATGATGATGATGATAATAATAATAATAATAATAATAACAATATTAATAATAATAATAATAAATTTGGTTTCATTAAGACAGCTGGTACAATTCAAAATTGTTGTTTAGTAACAGTTCAAATTCATATATACTTCATTTCTAGGTAATCAATTATGCGTATACACTATAATTACCTAGTTTTATTTGATTCATGTTCTGATGGCCAAGACTGAAATACAGCTCAGCAGCAACACGTGCCAAATAAAGAGCTATTTTCTAATGACTACTTTATATTTTATCGTAATCTCCTACTATATAAGAAACAAACACACACATACACACACAAACACACACACACACACACACACACACACATATATATATATATATATATATATATATATATATATATATATATATATATTTTATTTATACACACACACACACACACGCATAATATATAACATCAAGGGTTGTGTGTGTGTGCGTGTGTGTGCGGGAGTGTACGTGCCTGTGTATTTGCGAGTGCGCGTTTCTATGTTTCTACAAGGCCACAACCCGTAGATAACAATATAAGAATATCGTTAATTATGTAAGTAGAGCTTGTGGTGAACGTTTGTTAGTTGTGGGTGATCAGGATGTTACAGCCTTACAGAGTCTACTAATATTCAAGTTCTAAGCTTATTGTGTGTGGAATCGTGTTTTTTTTCTTCAATTATGTATGGCTGCTATATATATATATATATATATATGTGTGTGTGTGTAGGTGTGTATGTGTATGTAGGTGTGAATATGCGTGCGGGTGCGCGAGCGTGTTTGTGCCTGTCATGAAATTTTAATGCCGGTACTTTTCTAAATTTAAACATTCATTCACAGATCTCGAAAGCTAGTTAATATGAGTAATATTTTTAATCAAGCAGAAACGTAGATATTGATTATCAATTAATATATACGCAGAGGCGAATACTGATATGGTAACGGAGAAAGGATAAACATATTAGTAGATCTATTGCTATAAAACTCTTAAACATTGAACCCAGGTAATGTCTAGCTTTTGATACAAATACACATACATATGCTGGCCCATTCTTCATGGATATAAACCGATACAATATTGGTCGTTGTCAAACATATATGAGAAAATATAAATATAATGACATAATCCCGTGAAAATTTATCTTGGCTTCCAGCAATAAACAATCGTAAATTTTGATGAGATGTTCCATCCTTAGGCCAGCTATTTACTATGCTAAATGTTTTAACTAAACAGATTTACCATAATTTAGAGAAAACTCACACTTGAGCTCTAAATAAAATGTCTAAATACATAGGAGTTTTCTCCATATTTAACACATTTTGTAAATATCAAAATCGAACATGGTTTTGATAATCGATCATATTATTTCATTACATTAATTATAATTGATCACCAAAATGTTAGACACAACATTTTATTTTTACACTGGATTACTTTTTCGATTTAATCAATTAAAGATTCATTTTATCAATATTATTAATAATTACAGCAACGTAAATTGAAAATTTGAATTTATTTTCTTGTAGGTAAAACAATTTGTCATCATCATTCACGAGCCATTATAAAGAGAAGATCATCCATATACATCGAAATCGGTAGAGTAAAACTAACCAAACAATAGGGTATAGCATTGTTGCTGACTTAATTCATGTTTACGAAGACCAAAGACGACATCCCACTCAGAAACGCGAAGTAAAAAGAGAAGGAACCTCATCTCCAGTGGAGCAATCAATAAGATCAATACGCATTTCTAGAACAGTATCCTTTCATTGTGTCTGGGAAGAGATTAATGAAGGACACCACGGTCTATCGATCTACAACAATAAAAAATAGATTATATATAGGATCCTATTCTTCATTCCATCGTAACAAGCTTTAACAAATTATATTATCGTGCCGTCAATCACCCTATAGTTTCTTATGCTTTATCAAATCAGTTTTAACGATCCATACTGAGTATTAATTATTTGAAGTAATAATTTAGCAGCACATTATATATCAGATAGCACTAAGAGTACAATGATATAACAAGAAAAACAAATCTGATGTATATTAAAGGGACGTTCAACGAATTAAAGGTGGTGGTGTTTTTGTCTTTATATAATAGTGATGTAAATAGGAATACTATATACTCTGTGTCTCTCTTTCTCTCTCTCTCTCTGTCTCTCTCCCTCTCTCTCTCTCTCTCTCTCTGTGTGTGTGTGTGTGTGTGTGTGTGTGTGTGTGTGTGTGTGTGTGTGTGTGTGTGTGTGTGTGTGTGTGTGTTCTACCTTTCTACGCAACTCTGTACATGTATCCATTCATTATTATGATACGGTATCTGCAAACGTAAAAACCTTACAAGCTATTCAAATTAACAGAATATCTGTACAATTAATAAATCTGATGTTAATAGATTCATTATTTTGGTACGTAGCATCTCACATGGTACAAAACTAAGCAAGAAGACTACAAACTGGTTATAATAAATCTTAGAATTTAGAACTTTGAAGTTGTCTTCAGTCTATAACTCAACTACTATAAGGTAAAGTGTTCCTTAGTATTCTGAAATACTTAGATTTAACAAGTAGAATTATAGGAGAGAACAGGATCTGTTGCTTGCTAAATTTGACTTTTGAGAAATTTACCAAAAACATTGATAGTTGTATTGACTTAGAATATTACTACCCAGGCATCCGTTAAAATCTGTGTTTTTCTATCTATTAGTGAGTAATTGATTGAGTGAGTTTGTGAGTTTGTGAGTGAGTGAGTTTGTGAGTGAGTTTGTGAGTGAGATAGTGAGTGAATGAATGAATGAAAGTATGGACGAGTGAATATTTGAGTGAATGAATGACGAGTGAGTGAATGAATGAAAGTATGGACGAGTGAATATTTGAGTGAATGAGTGAGTGAGTGAGTGAGTGAGTGAGTGAGTCAGTAGTCAGTCAGTCAGTCAGTCAGTCAGTCAGTGAGTCAGTCAGTCAGTGAGTCAGTGGTCAGTCAGTGACTCAGGTCGGGTCAGTCAGTTACTCAGGCAGTCAGTCAGTCAGTCAGTCAGTTAGTCAGTCTATCTGTTTGTCAGTCAATAAGTGTCTATCTCTATGTGTATGTGACTATCTGATCAATTACGTGTATATTTATGTGTTTTGTTTCTTTACAATAATCATGGGCAGGTGTTATACAACAAGATAACGTCAAACACTAAGCGCTATTTAGTCACTATTTTAGCGATGCGGCCGTTGGTTCGTTATTTATAGTTTCCGTGAAGACATCAAATTAATCATTTTCCTTTACGTCCTGAACTCAGCGAATCCTATACAAGAGAGTAATAGCCTACAGTCATCAGATATCGATCAAAGTCTATCATCCCGAACAGTAATCTAAGCCCGAGTTAATCTTTCCTTAATGGAACAAACTCGTCCAATAACAGCATGATGTCATGTATAGTTTGAATTCACTTCTCCGTAAATGGTAAGAAAGTTGTCTGTTATGAGGATGCCTCTATAACAACTTTACAAATAACAAACTAGCAAATGGGAAGTAGCAATAAGTAGGAGTAATAACAATTACTTTATTATCTTTATTATTTTCAAAAAAGTAAATTTGTTCACTATTCATGAAGTTCTGTATACCCCCCACCCTCTCACCTGAAATAACATCCGTTTTATCTGAGTATCCATCATTTTAATTTTCCCTTTAAAAGAAGGTGAGACTAAGCTAAATCCATACCGTAATGCATCAGCACTTAGTTCTTCACCTAAGAACCATATATCAAGTTTGATGATAAATCAAGTGTAACAAGGTATGTAAATTATTTGGAACCAAGACTAGGATGTGGTATTATAGATGCATCATCAACTAGGGTTAGATTGCTGATAATCTAAATCGTTCAAATCAAAGTAGAATGATATATATATATATATATATATATTTATATATATATATATATATATATATATATATAATATATTCAGCCAACTCAGTGGTTTATGCTGGAGAATTATTTGTCACTTCTTTAACAAATCAGAAGCAATATCGTTATAATGACGTTAGCATTAAGCGAGACCCGTGACATTTGCTGTGAATAGCAGATAAATCATAACAGAGGGAGGGGGGGGAACTTTGCAATCAGGAGAGCGAATATTGGAAATGCAAAAATATATACCGAATAATGTGGATAAAATCGTAGTTAAGGAGAACGCTTTATTTAGTTTAATATTCGTGAATATATATTTCAGCGACGTTCATATGAAGAATGTTGTTGCAGTACGGGGATTTATATATTGTGTTGCATGAATGAGTGGATGCGGTGGTGCTGTGTGGGAGTAAACCCGTTCGGCAAAATTCCTTCCTATTTCGCTTTGGTTGCGTGTGCATCGCCAAAACTTGAATTGCTTAATGATCGCGTGAAGTACAGCAGCACGGAGAAGGCTGTAGGAAACGGGATGAAATGGAACGTGAGAACGGCAAGAAAAGGACGACGAGCGAAATGACATGGAGCGGAACTGAACGACGAAAGAACGACAAAAACGATATATGCAGCAGACACGTACGTAGAGGACACGTGCCATTATCACCGAACACCAGATTGATGAGTTGCGACGGAGGAGAAAATGCCAACTGCGAGCTCGTTGCCACTTTGAATAATTACCGTACGTGTTTACGGCGATGAAATGGCGTAAAATGGAACTGCCAACGCGACAATGGCTAATTACTTTCGGCTGCCTCCACATCAACAAGCTGACATTTTACGGCATTACGTCATTTTATAAAACCGATTGCGTCGCGTTACGAGTTGCACAAATCGTCGAATGTTTATTATAACGTTTTCGTGATATCGCTGTTTAAGCTTCTTATTCAAACAGTTTTATTCTTTTGATCTCAAAACAAAATAATCTACCAAGCCTCTGAAGCTCGGATTTGTTAACACATTTTTGGAAGGGGCCATCTCAAACAGATACGGCTATTACAGTATGGCTTTCATTGCGGATTTAGCTGAAATTATAACGTAGAGTACAAATATCATATAAAATATATATATATATATATATATATATATATAATATATATATATATATATAAGTGAAGAAGCCAGAGAGATACTATCAAAATGTTATACTTGAATATATCATATATATATATATATATATATATATATATATATATATATATATATATATATATATATATATATACGCATGTAGTATTACTATCCAGAAAGTACCCAATATCTGAAGCCATCAGAAACATATAAATGTCTCGCACGAACTACTAATCTTTGGATATTTACATGTGCCACACAAATGCAGCAACGCGCCAGAAATGTCTTAATCAAATCGATTATTTGGACGTGTGAGAAATCATTACAGGGTTTTCTTCCCCTGAATATTAACGCTTACAACGACAAATGAGTTGACTAGTTTTGCCCCTTAGCTCATCAGGGGGAACCATTCATAAAAAGAAAGTGGCATTTATAAACCATTTAGTAGATTGTAGAGTGGTTCTGGTTTGGATACCAGCAATACATGTATTTGTGGGATTTTTCAAAGGGGAGTTACCCCTCGGCTACACTTTCCATATGTGATCGGAACTGAAGCTAAGCTAAATGTATACACTCATAGAACCAATTAAATGCAGCGCCTAGTATCGCATATCAAGGTCTAGGCGAGGAGTATCTTATTTCTTCACGTTGTAGATTATTTAAAAATATAAAACGGTAAGGTGCTGTATAATACAGTCGCAATTCAGACACCATACGATTATAACACTAAAGGCTATGTTTATTGTTTATATGTACGTATTTGGTCAATACCTGTGATTGTATGATCTACATTTGTCATAATATCTTCTCTCGTCAAAGGCTATAGCCGTGTAATTTACTATTTTCTACAAACCGGAACTTCATGACGAACACCTAATTGCAGTAATTATTCTTCATTATATACATACAAACATATATATATATATATATATATATATATATATATATATATATATATATATATATATATATTGTACTACCATCTGTCGAAAGGTGTGTATGTGTTGTCAGTGCCTAGTTGTAGGCGCGTACAAAACACGCGCGTGCATGCACATACAAACAGTTGTACAACTGTGATTTATATAAACAATACTACTCATGTCATTGTCGAAAACCTCGATGACACTTCGGTAGCACAGTGGTTTCGGTACTGCATTGCAAACTATAACAAAATTACAGGTTATGGGCTAGAAACCGTTCTTATCTGTGTTTGTGGAATGTTTCCCTATCAATTTGTCCCTCGGGCATATGTCTCTAGGTGTGAACAGTACCGATGTTAAATGAACCAGCCCCCACCCCCATACTCTCTCTCTCTCTCTCTCTCTCTCTCTATCTCTCTATATATATATATATATATATATATATATATATATATATATATATATATCTTTCTCAATCACTCATTCGCTTACTCACTCACTTTATATACTTCGATGTTCCTTCAGAGGCATTACTTTCAACTCGGTCTCCATTACTCTTTAATATGTTCCGTCAAAAACGTGACTTTTTTATTAAATATGTTCATAATATATGCCCGTACTGTCTATGTATAAGATCTATTTGTGCCTGAGTACATCTGACGGAACAGATATTTAGGTGGGTATAACATGTCGTGTTTTACAGTGTGAAGTCTGCCATTTTCAACATTTAAACACCAATGGATTCGGCAAGGATTTCCATCTCTTCTTGTCAATTCATCACTTGAATCTGATTACAATACAGATATATTTAAATGGACGCGCTTAATAGGGAATATTCAGTGATAGAGAGGCATTTACAAATTTGCTATACACACACACACATATATATATATATATATATATATATATATATATATATATTATATATAAATTTGTCCGTGTACCAATGACATATAATACTATCTATAAGTTAGACAAAAGGTTTTTCTTCTTGTTTTATTATTTGTTGTTAACGGTCCAATTAAATAATTCTCAAAACTGTTATACACCTTATAATCGAAAGATAAAAATTTCCCAATGTACTGTTGAAATGTGTTCATTTTGTCTGTATTGTGTTATCTCTTACCCGATGTATGTTTCATAATTATTAAACATTATTTGGTTCTTGATCTAAAGAAAAGTAGTTTGTATGCGTTCTAAGAACACTACAAATTTAACAAGAATGAACACGCTTGTCATGTTTAACGAGATTGTACATTGACAATGATGGGCTACTATATTTACATATCGTTCAGTTCACAGGATAGTAACTCGAAATATTAGATTATCACAAGTATGCCATTTGTTTAAACTATTGTTTCAAGACCACTTCTGCGTTTCAAAACCATATCTGTATTTGTATGGGTCTTTGTATATATGTATGCATGCGTAGGTATGTATGAATATGCGTGGCCTATTCCTTATGTGTGTGTATTGATTTGCTCTACAAAAGTACATAATACGACAATAATTTGATTGAATTGCTTTTTTTAGGAAATGAAACTTTTCACAGTATTTTATGTATGACTGTATAGGATAATAGTGTCGGTATTCTGTTGTTATACTGTAACATAACAATACATAACCTTTCAACGACAAAGATCCGGGCCTTCTATGGATGGCCATTCTATGGACAATTGATCACAGTCAGTATTAATTATAGAATGCATGTATGATCATATATATATATATATATATATATATATATATATATATATATATATATATATATATATATATATATATATATATATATATATATATATATATATATATATGAACACATATCATATACATATGTTTCACAAAGAAGACACACACACATCAAGAAACACACACACGTACAAACACAAATTGCACTCACAATCTACAGGTCAAGTTGAATATAAATGTATTGTCATATGTTGATGTTATACAGGCGTGTCCTGCTGTCTCTCTCTCTCTCTCTCTCTCTCTCTCTCTCTCTCTATATATATATATATATATATATATATATATATATATATATATATATATATATATGGGAATATCTCATTGACATATCTTGCTCAGGTATAGCATTATAGCAGGACTCATCAAATATCAAAATGTCACAACAGCCACTACTCAGATATCATAGCAGCCAACGTGGCATTTCTTTGGTGTTTTGTTAATCTCAGGGACTTAGTTTGTATACGGAGACCAATGACACACACAACATGCACACTTATTGTATCATTAATTGCTGCCAGATCGTCGTTAGTGTGGGCAACAATCCGAAAGGTAGAGCCACTGGCATAATACTGAACGGCATTTCTCTCTTTTCAACATCTACGCGGCAAGACGACGTACTCCCGAAACAACAAAGCTCAACGAAGTCACAATCGGCGAGATAGCGTGCGCCATGAATTGGGAGGTACTAGATCCGGAAGTTGTCACGTGCTCGTAGCGCATCGTCTTCTGGATGTGTCGCTTGCTGTCGCTGCTGCAGTCGCCTTTGTCTACCCACCAGCGCCGATATATGGCATCCAGATCGCCGCTATCGCTCAATAGCCTCAGTCCATTGCTGAGAAAAGGCAGAAGAGTTGAGCCCTTGGGCGTGGCGAAGGCGAACTGGTGCCGGAACAGGTTCGTGCTGATCACGTGTAGGTCACATGGCTTCCTATTGGCGACGTACTCCGCTATGGGATTGGGCAGAATGAAGGCGTAGTTATAGCTACGCACCCGCTGCAGGCCCTGCTCGTTGGTGTCGGTGAACGACAGTCTCCGCGTGCTCTGCATCCGGTCGTACAACTTCCTCACGAAGGAACTATTCGACGACCGGATGGCTCGATATATTAATCCGCGTCCCTGTGTGCCTATGTACATCGTCTCGCGGAGGTAGATGTCCTCGATCGAAGCGAACTTCCGGTGACTCCCGTCGGCCTGTTTGCGTATTACGATCGAGGCGGAGACGCTCATGAACGGAAGCGAGAAGTCGAGAACCTCTAGCCTCTTGGTCGTTGGATACATTGGTGCAGCAGCGAAGTCTGCTTTCTGAAAACACGTGAAACTGGATACAGTGAAACAATAAAATAGCCACTCAGACTAATACCGATTGCCGGGACCGATGAAAAACCTGCTAATAATTATTAGTACGTTCATATCCTAAAACGCGTTTTACTAAGTACGAAGCACGTTGCTGGGCATGGAGATAGTTACTTTCAAACCAGCGGTCATGACATGACCCTGAGGATAAACATATTTGTCTACGAATGTATGCGTACTGCTAAAAATAATGTTTTACTATTTGGATTACTTGGATTATGGAGTAGGTGCTATTTTCATTATAATATCTTTTTTTAATAATCATTCTATTATATAATGCATGAACTATAGGTAGTGAGATTCCTTCCAACACCTTATCACCGGAGTTCCCATTGTTCGAAGGGTCCTGCGTGTGAACGTTTTACACACTAAGCCTTTTCTAGATTGTTCCTAAACCAGCACCAGGACAGCATGATTTGTTCAGTTCTAAACACGATTAATCATTCTTTATTTGTAAAGGCTGTAAATATTATTTATAATTACTGGCCAATTTCAGTTTTCGCCTTTAGTCAAAAAATAAAGACGGTTAATATCTTTCTGGACAAATATTTTATAAAAATGTGATCGAATAAAAACGTATGATATAATTTCAACTGATCATACTAAGCCTATACAACTGGCCCCTTTGAACCTGTATGCGGAATTTAATATATTAGACTAGTACATGGCTTTCTCCCGATTGAAGAAAATAGTTGATCTTTCAGGCAGATTAGATTGTTTTGTATGAGGACCAAGGTTTCATACGAGATATCCCTCAATGTTGTATTCCTGACCCTTTCTTCGTTCATATATGAAATTCTTTAAAATAGCTTAATTCTGTAGAATGATGAGTTTTAGATAGGTAATATCATGTTATATCGTTTTAATTGCTTTATAGATCCATGATATTTGGAACTTCGGTTACAATATACAGCATGTTTAGGTGTTTATTGCTTCTAAAGGTTGTTTTACTAAATCTACATTATTATTATCTTATTTATTATTATTATTAGTAGTAGTAGTAGTAGTAGTAGTAGTAGTGGTAGGATTAAAAGTTATAATAGTATTATAATTAGCAGCAGCAGCGGCACCAGCCGCAGTAGTAGTAGTAGTAGTAGTAATAGCAGTATTTAGCATTACCCGGTCTGAGAAATAATTTCTTCGCGTTTTGCGGATTAAAAAGAAGAGGAAACGCTCTCAATTTTGCCCGATCAATCTTAGCCGACTCCTAAGTAAGACTATCCACTTCTCTAGGCGTACCTTTTCCAACAGTTGACCTACGAGCCCCGTCCATTGATTTGAGCCGTCGGATGTGATAAATCCGAACTCTCCATCAGGAGCGGGATGCAGCATATACCGGAAGTGGACAGCGGCTCCAAGATGATCCAGTACATCCACTAGGTAGCCAACGTAGCGCGGGACATTACTCGACGCCACGGTAGAATAGTTCTGGACCATGACATATGGCTCAATCTGGATCGGGAAAAAGTAGCGGTGTAAAATATGATGGCATTAAGCTCCTTATGGCGGCTTTATATATATAAAGCAATCCGTATGAGCCCGTATACATGCACACTTTTCAATAATAATACTTATCTGTACTCACTAATAATGTGGTCACTTGCAAGTATTTCCCGTGACGGATTCTGATGTTCGAAAATTCTGAAAAGAAAGAGTTGTTTTGAAATTGATCTAACGAGAAGAGAGAAGGTAAGCTTGATTTTATATATATATATATATATATATATATATATATATATTGTAAACAACGAAAAATGCATGGTTCAGTAAATCGGTTAAGCCGCCAAGATGTGGTTTATCTCCTTTCTAACATGGCTCATACCGTGTACTATGTAAAAGCATAAATCGCTTCTAATTCTCTTAAAAGGCTACAGCCATAAAACAAAGATCAAGCGATCAGATCCCAATGTGATGAAAACAATCTACAAAGTGTCTCATCAACATCAGAAGCAGCCATTACTCGGCCGGCAGTACATAATATCGGCTAGGTCAGAGCTTTTTACAGCGTTACAGTCCGGTTGACACCGTTGCCATGGCAACATATTGCGGCGCAATGGCGGAACTAATCGGCCTCGCTTCGGACAGAAGATTCGTCGCCGTCGTTATGGGATGATGCCTAATGCGCCCTCTCCCGGCGACATCCTAAAAGTAGGTCGTCGGCATTTATGGCAGGAAGACACTCAATTATGTAATATAATTGTGTCAGCGATGTTCTAACGGCTGCTTCCATTTAGACACAGCAGCCTGGCGACATAGATATGTCAACATTGGCAGTAATGACCCCGTTATCTCGAAGAAGGATGGCGGTATTTACATCGGTTGTTATGGAAACAAAATTGAAGAGGAACACTTCGATGATTTGCTAACCGGAATGGTACTCATATGTAGTCTTGGCCTCCATCATTTCTGACCGATCCGAGGCATCCATGAATCACGATTGCCTCTCTTCGAGAGAAAAACCCCAGAAAATCACCTTGGCACCAACGTACAGAATTCTGGGATTACGATTGTTCGGATCAGGGGGTATCCATACACGAACGTCCCCCGTTTTATGGCCTTCGGTATGCATTGGATGGTGTCTGAAGTAATCCTAGGACGGGGTCAATCTCTTTGGTCGAACGAATCCTTTTACGACGAAAATGGCGTAATATTCTGTTTCAGCGTTATGAAATTCTCCGGATTTAACCTGTTCGTGAGATCTGTATAAATGTCCGTCAAAACGAATTGAGGTGAAGCATCCTTTAGCGGCAGATGGCTTGGACCTAACAGAATTAGAGAATATTCTATGCTTTAGATGCATGCCTCATTTTACCGAAATCCCGAAGGGTGAATTGTTGTGAGTCAGTGGATGGGTAGGTGAGTGTCTGAGTGATTGTGTGAGTGAACGAGCGAGTGTTTGAGTGAGTGACTGATTGCGTGTATAGTTGAAATACAAACAAATATAAGTTAATAAATATAACACATTTGTATTAATTGTTGTTGTTGTTGTTGTTGTTGGTTGTGCTGATGATGGTGATATGTAGTAAGTAAAAGCTTCATTTCTTGATGGTAACCATGTCACGTGGTATGTCGTGATATTCAATGGGCCATCTTCTTACATGCATCATATACATACCTATACATATATGAATACATACAATGAAGCTTTAGATAAAATATATGTGTGTACCCGCTCGCGCTCGTACATCTGTGCATCTATGCATCCGTCCATCCATTCCATATATGCGAGAAGATACATATATGAGGAGAGGGTGACGGGTGCCACACTAGCGCCACAGTTGTCATAACAGTATTTCTAAACAGAACAGATCGAATATATCCGCTTTGTCTAACAGAACAAAGAACCCTCAATTACTAATTACTCTTGGCCTTTCATGTTTAAGACAAACGCAAACTAACGATAGCAGATTTACCAACAAAGCGGGCTATTTATAGAATTGCCGTGATCGATTTGTTGTCACGTCGTCAGGAATGCGATCTGTAATCCGACTGAAACGCAACAGAAGCCGTCACGGGCTAACATCAGAGTGAGCAGTGAGCAGTCAGTATACATCACATTTTCGGTAGGTAACCACCTGTTTGGTGTTATGTAATGCCGTCTAGTGGTGTTTGTCCCATGTTAACATACTGATAACAGTATACGCGCAAATACTAAGTCGGGTCAATTCGGTTCACTTTGATTCGTATAATTAATATCGTACAGTTACCATAGTTTCAAAACAATTAATTAATCCTAGGTTGAAACGTGGATTGTCAAAGACATAATGCGTAGGTGGACAATAGTCAGCGGTAATAAATAACAAAAAATAAATGTATTAATTAAGAAAGAAACAAATCATATATATATATATATATATATATATATATATAGAGAGAGAGAGAGAGAGAGAGAGAGAGAGTCAGTGAAAGAGCGCAGTGAGAGAATATATGTGAGCGTGCTTGCGTGCATGTGTGCGTGTGTGTGCCTGTTTAGTTTTTGTGTTGTGTGTGTGTGTGTGTATGTGTGTGTGTGTGTGTGTGTGTGTGTGTGTGTGTGTGTGTGTGTGTGTGTGTGTGTGTGTGTGTGTGTGTGTGTTTAGGGCGCGCACGCGCGCTCCTGTGTGTGGATAAAGAGAGAAATTTCATACTTAAAATTATCATATTTAGTTTGCAAAGTGTAAGGTTGCTCGTCAGATGCTGTTTTGTCATTTATCAAGCCATAATCTGATAAAGATCCGGATTATTTTTCATTTCCCTGATAAAGTAGGTCATATTTGGATCCTGATGTTTGTATTTGGATACGAATCTCATCATCAACATTATGTTTATCTTCATGGTCCCCTTGATTGGTCCTATTGGTATTGCTACTGTAAGAACACCAACTAACTACTACTACTGCTGCTGCTGCTTGCTACTATTACTACTAGTAGTAGTAGTAGTAGTAGTAGTAGTACTAGTACTAGTAGTAGTAATACCGTGGCACTTACCTAGTCGAACGGGTAACGTGATTGTGCATAAATACGTAGTGTCAGGTTTCGAATATTAGCCTAGCTGAATGTTTCATCCTTCATATCGCCTATCTTCGGTGCTCGTTTGAGCCATTTAGCATTATAGTTACGTAAAAGTAGCAGTGGAACAACAACCACCACCACCACCACAACAACATTTACTATTATAGCTGCTAAATCCATGCAACGTTGCTATAGTAGTTGTCCCTATTTTGCCCATTAACCCATCGGTACAGTATCCCTTCCATTCTACGGCTTACTCTATCTGTCACCTATCTCACTGTTTATGTTTCCGGTGTTCGCTGGACAGTGTTTTCACATCGAGCCATACAGGTAAAGGAGGGGGAGAGTGTTAGATAGCCCGGCTATTGACTACCATCGCGGCGTGCTAGTCGTATGAGACGCCTTTAATGAAACGATAGTCTAACATTCATCAAGGTTTATACGCTCGTTAATCTTTGATTGACTAGGCGCGCTATACGGAACCACACCTGTCTAGGTACCTTTAAGATGATAATGATGCGGATAACGTATCGCATATAGCCCTCTGTTGCGTTTATCTGGCTGTGGTCATGAGTTATTTATCGGGTATAATCCGCCATCGATACTTGAATGGGCAAGATCTGTTTACGATCAGCAACATTGACTCGAACTGAAGTGAGGAATTAGGGGTATTTCCCACAAACGCACACACACGCGCATGTATAAGCACACACACAAAAAACACAAACACACATACATACACACACACACACACGAGCCACACACACGAGCCACATACACATACAACTGGAATTATATTTTAGGCTATTTTAACTTTTTTTTCAAGTACATAGTTTTCTCTACGTTTATCCATGTGTGTGCATGCGTACATGCGTACGTGTGTGTATATGTGTGTGTGCATGCGTGCGTGCGTGTGCTAACCACTGAGTAGAGTATAAATAATTCCCCACTACGACCTTTCAGTAGATATTACTACTGAATAAAAGCGCTTGACACTCTTTAAATTATGTATATTATGTATACATGATTTATTATGGTTGTTATTATCAATATCGATAATGTATCATAATTGTCAACTCAGTATTACCATCAATTGTCATAATTTATTGTATATGATAGTGGCACTTCAGAGACCAAAGATGAACGTTTAAGGAAGATGTATTCCTTAGAACATTAATGTGTGCGCTCTGCCGGTTCCTAGTTGGAAATTGTGATTATAGTCGGATGTATAGTTAACAGCTACTCACTCGCTTACTCTCTATCTCACCTAATAAATCAATCAATCAATCAACCAATCAGTCAATCAATCAATTACTCAATTACTCACTCACTCACATTCTCATTCGCTCATGCACTGAATCACTGACATTCACAGGGCACTCCTGTGACGTAGTTTACAGTAATACTAGCTTGCCAATCGGATGTTTCATCCTTAAGTAAAATATCTCGATCAATTCATCACATTTCTCTGGACATGAAAACTGTCTGCCATGCGTTTCAGGTGATAATAGCATTCAAACTAAATAACCAAATTACCCACTGCTCCATCTCTCGCTCATCCACCAACCCACTGACTCACTCTAGTAAATTGGTGCGATCACGTTTAGCCATCTCATATCGTGCTCGTTGCAAATCGATAGACTTGGAGACCGGTCTTCGTGTATGTAGGCTTACTGTGGCAATATCTCCTTTCAAGCTTGTTTTTCACTAAGCATTTACCAGCGCGCACTGGCAGTCAGTTACTTCTAGAACCCGAATTTGATTGGTCAGGGGAAAATCAAAGCCCAGCGACGGCTTTTCTAAATACCATCCAGTCTGTCGTAGGTAGAATTAGAAACAAAAAGTACCCTTTATCTAACTACATCTTCCTTTGTCAGTCGTATGAGTCTGCTTAGAGAATATTAGTTGCGTGATTCATATCATAACGGGAGATGAATAGGTTCTGATGAATTATACATATGACGCGATGCTATCGTTCTCGTAAATCAGTACGTTATCTTTTCAAATTAGGCACGTTCCTAAGTATGGCGCATGGTGCATTACCAAGATATTATTCGTTAATTATATATACCTATCCCATTTCCACCTACCATCTGTGATGTAAGGGTCCCTCGTCCTGGCATCACAAAACGTCATCACCTGACACAGACTACGTAGGTACAGCGTCACTACCATCATCTCCAGCAACCACGTGAGGGGCGCCATTGGCGTCGTCATTGTGACGTAGTGGCGACTTGTGGATTACGTAACCGCGACGTGCCGATTAGCTCTAGACATAATTCACCTAAAACAAAAAGTAGGTAGAAGCTATTGTTTATTCCGTAATCTAACAATATTTGTTGCGGCCGCTGACTTTTCTTAACAAATATTTTATTTAGATTTGATTGATTTTGACATTCCATTCACACCGAATAGGGTAACGTACGAAATTGTAACCATTCATTTCCCCTCTTTATGGGTGCCTAATTCATGCCCTTACACACACGCACGAACCCCGCTCATGCAAATAAACTATCGGACACATACACATAAAAAAACGCACATATACATGCATAAATATACATTTAAAAAAATGTATTTAGAATAATATATTTCTATCGAATGGCATTACATCCGGTTTACATCAAAACCCGTTTTAGGTCAGAGCTTTAGGAACCAATTATTGACTTAAAGCGGGGGATGCCTGTGTAATGGACATATGAGAGGCGATTAGTTTATTTTCAAACGTGTTCGCGCACTCAATATTACAACGAGAAAAGATAATTAACAACAAACTTCGGGGTACATTCTAAAAGTTATGTTTCCCATGACCGTAAGCCTCGATAATCTGCATTTCGTGAATATTCCTATAACGCGTGGCTAAGCATAGTTGATGAGCCAACGAAACACCCGACACGGATTCCGAACTGAAAGACCCGCATCCCGTTCATGCTAACTCGCCCAACAGAGCATTCCGGTCGATTAGCAACGCAAATATTTAACACGCGGCACACATACCTCTGAGAACGCTTCATCGCGACCATAATGGCACCAAGCGACGATGTTATGAGCTAATTATTATGGCGCGGCCCGGAGAAAGGCTTTTAAGGGTACCTTAGTTTTTCGTCATCAGATTGATACCAGGCCAACGGAATCGGCCCAGTAGATAATCAGTTAGTGTGTGAACATCTCTCATCCAAAGCAACTGTTCCGTCCGAACATGGAACTGTGCTGATAACTGAATTTGTTTGCGCGCTTGATGCCATTAACCCGCGTGTTCATCCTCACCGTGCGCTACATCGAAGGCCCCGATTCTGTGCTGTATATTTCGAGTCGTTCGTCATAAATCTATCTGTTGACGGTTAGGGTGTCGAGATGGCCCAGAATAGCGTTTCATTGCCGGTGCTTGATGTGTTAGAACGACTCTCTACGCTGTTAGGCTCCCATTGTGATAAACATTAACCCGGCATGGAAGATTATCCGAGGATATGGGGTGGGCGCCCGGCGGTTATGATGGTGAAGCGGTAAAGCGGTAGAGTGTTCGGCTAGAAATTGAGAGATCATTGTTTCGCATCCAACGACGGCTAATAAGCTCGCAATATTGCCACTGCTCAGTCGGACTGTGGGGTGAATATGTTTTAGGATAATGTTTATTATTGTCTTATTAATCGCAAAAACTGACCGGATCCTTTCCGTAATCTTGGGCATTGCGTTTGGTTACATTAGACCATAACAATGGGAACATTTACAAGCTAAAATGTTAATCATATGATAACCTTAATATATATATATATATATATATATATATATACATATGTTGAATTTGATCAGGCTTTAATCATTATTATCAATAAACAAATTAGTCAGTAGGTAGTTATAGAAAACCAAACTAAAAAACTGGTGAGTGAAATTATGATAAATTATAAAAGTGTGCATCGGTGTTGAGATTGCATGGAGCTTCCGCATTCTGAGCTTATTAGTACAATAAACATTTTCTCTATTATTACTAACGTCCGGTTAAAGGTATTTCTGAGTCGCCAAAAGAGAGCAATTCTTAGAATCGTCATTGGTGAAGTTACTGTGAATTATTATCCTATTGTTTACTTCTTTGACACTACTGGGTGTCTCGTAATAAATAACTAGGTTTGTGGTGTCGTCAGACGTACTGCCGCATAAAGGGATAATTTACACACAGACAATCACACACACACACACACACGTACACACACACACACACACACACACACACACACACAGACACATACACACAGAGACACACACATACACACAGACATATATATATATATATATATATATATATATATATATATATATATATGTATATATATATATATATATATATAGAGAGAGAGAGAGAGAGAGAGAGAGAGAGATAATTTTAACAATTTATTTCAGTCCTGTACACCATAAATTTCTAACCAAAATATCCAAAACTCAGATTACAAGTATAGGCACACACACACACACACACACACACACACACACACACACAATATATATATATATATATATATATATATATATATATAGAGAGAGAGAGAGAGAGCTGTAAAAAGGTATTTCACTCCTGTACACCATAATTTTCTAACCAAATATCCGGAACTCAGAGCACGAGTAGCATAATCAGATCAGAGTCCTAGCTAACGTCCCCCATTCATCATTTATTGGCGGAAGCGGACCTGTCGGACACAAATCTTCGCTGCCGCGTCGTGTAATCCACATTTCACACATCTGAGCCTCAAACTACGACACTGATGTATGATGAAATGTTCAATACCTGTCCAGTCCGCCGGAGTACACGATATTAAAGATGTATACCTGTGTGTTATATTTATGAAGCCCGGGTGATCCGAGCTATTTGTCGGTAAAACAATATTACCTGGAACAGCCATCCAGGATTATTGTGATCCTTTATTCGCTCATGTACTTGCTATAAGCTGGATTTTCGACACTTTTCCGACGGTTTCTGATTAATACCCTGGCGAGTGGCGTGGATCAGGTGGCATTGCGCATTTTGACAGACACTGGATTCAATAAAACTGTCCATTAATTAGTCGATTTTGCATAATCCGATTACCCCGAGTTATTAATAGGCAGGTACAATATCATGGTGTTGTCATGTCTGTGAAGAAAGTCTGTGCTAGTCTATGGGTGTCAGTGTTTACGTTGTAGCAGCGTAGATTAAGACACCGTCACATAGAAGCACGAATTGTTAATTCAATCTTTGGACAATTTATCAGGTGACTGAATCCAAACCGGAGACTTTTCATGCCGAGATGTACAATGTCTCACCAGTCCACCGGTGGCGATGCAAAAAGGCGGGTGAGTCTTAGTACTTGAGAGCCACACATCAGATACGACTGGTGTGTATGGCTTAGAATACACATACATGGTGGCACTGGCTCAGAGCATCAACACCTACATCCTTTAAAACGCATACTTCCATACATCTATACCCTGATAATTCTATATGCATGAACCTAAATATACAAAGTTCTATGACAAATGTGTCACCCTCACAGGTAAGCGATTTTACGTATGCTACTTACATAACGGAAACATACACACAGTACCATTTCACACCACAGTTTCCAGTAAGCAACATGTGGTTCACTGGTAAGCTAATACACATACAAGTTAGGTACTATTACACCGTAGTTTACTTTCAGCAATAATTTGCTGTGGTTCATACATCAGAACATTTCAACACTACAGATGCTGACTTCAGCTTCGTTCTTGGTTAAAAAACCTAAACACATCTTGCCTATATCAACCGTACGGAACAGTTATCAGACAGTTGCAGTGCAGTGTCAGAAGTTGTTGTATGAATGTGTGAAACGCTACGGCTTTTATAGGCTCTCGACGTGTCGACCAACATAACAGTTTCTTGAACACAATCGTGTAGCGTACACTGCCTACTTATGGAAGCAGGGAAATATCTAAGCTAAAAACAAAGTAGCAACACTGTACAACGGATTATTATTGGACTAGAACGACATATCTGACTGAATCCAAACCAGAGACTTCTCATGCCGAGACATAATGTCTCACCAGTCTAGAAGTAGCTGTACAAAAAAAGGGGAAAATTAGTATTAGTAGTGTAGAACGGCAAGTGTTGACGATCGTATCAAGTTGGCGAATTTGGCAAATAGCAACAAAATCGCCAAATTAAAACGCCAGCCAGCATTTTCCTTTTTACAATACAACACACAATCATAAATCTCGTCGCAGGCACACTGTTCTCAATAGTGTGAGCTTCTCTAGGCAAATTAATCTACATGAATAATGCAGTGCTCACGTTTTCGTGTTATCGCCTTTTATAGTTCGATTCGATTTCAGTAAGACACAAAGGTTATTCAGTCACATTGGGAGTTGGCAAACGCAACCCAGGGTTTGGGCTCGGGGCGTTTGGCAGTCTTCGGCCAGCGACACGTGATGATCTTAGTAATTCACAATATAATAATTATAATAACTTCGCAAATATGGCTATAGAGTTTCACAAAACCTTTCTCGTGGGACTAGACATAAATAAGAACGTCTGCAATGAACTGTGATATTTCAAGTGGATTACTGGCAGATGTGTTCCATATGACCTCCTTTGAAAGTGATGTATGATTGTATAAGAATCAGTCATTCTGCGTGTGACAGTGCGTGTTGCTTATGGTGTGAATTACCAGAAATTACAGGTGTTTTGAAGGTGTGATTTGAATTAATATTCGTCTATTTACACATATATTTCAGACTTTATATTACAGATAAAATGAAGAAATTCCGTAATTTTAGAACCAAGAATTCGTCAATTTAAAACATGAATATAACGCACGTGTGTGTGTGTGTATGTGTGTGTGTGTGTGTGTGTGTGTGTGTGTGTTCTGTTACATGTAAGAAGGCGTGAGCATAGTTTTATGTGGTTAGTGTGAATCATATTGAATTACTACACAATAAGATATACATGTCCGGACATGCAAAAATAATATATGAAAAATAATTTAGTTTCCCATTAACACGATAATAAGTAAAGCAGACAATGTACTGAACTAATAGAACACACCTTGGTTCGGTTGTGAAAACATAGAAAATAATATGTATGTAAAATAATTAGTTGGTCAGCAATATGTGTGCTAAATTTCACCAACTCCTGTTTCTGCATAAATGAGAACCTATGAACTGTTAGCCTTTGCTGTCTATATATATATATATATATATATATATCTGTACGCACGCCTACGCGTGTGCTTGTGTGTCTGCGTCTGTGGGCGCATGCTTTGGCAGAGAGGGAACGGGTACTGCCATAATTCATCAGACAATTTAAATACAAACATTGAGAGATTCATCCACGGAATTGGTTTATTTGAGCTGTGACGCTTAATATCTCACCAGACAGTGTATGTGTGTGCGCGCGCATGTTATGTTAATGTATATATATATATATATATATATATATATATATATATATATATATGTGTGTGTGTGTGTGTGTGTGTGTGTGTGTGTGTGTGTGTGTGTTCCTATACTTGTGCTAGCTCTCCATCGGCTAATGAATATCAAACGTGATAGTTCTGATCTACTATGACGTATTACATTGGCCAGTTCCCTTAACGCCAGCACCAATGACCTATTTCTATTCTAACGCTTTGTTTATATCAGCCTTAATCAGAATCCAAATATGGAGCCCGGAGACAAGATACATATTGACAGAGAGCGTACAGTATACCTCGATAAGACGAAATACACAAGACAAGATACATATTGACATAGAACATACAGTCTATACATCGATAAGACGAAATACACAAGACCAGATGGAGATTGAACAGACACGTCGTCCGGATCCGCAGAGCCACCATGTTCATCCGGAATTTAATTAAACTTTGACCCTTCATTCCTACACCTTACTCTATTTGGCTTAAAGAGCTCTTCTGATCTGACGATAAATAAAAAGGAAAACTAACGACTTGACTAGCACCTTAATTACCAAATCTTTCATCGTCTCCTTTTTGTCTGTTTTCAGTAAGTATTATATATATATATATATATATATATATATATATATATATATATATATATATATATATATATATATATATATATATATATTATATATATTGTAAACAGCACATAATAATACGATGTAACACACATACGTACACATACATACACAAAGAGAGAGACGGGGGGGAGCGTAGCGAGAGATGCCCACACCTTTCTTTGAACACTAAAAATATCATACTATAGCTATATGTTCCCAATAACACATTTGTTTGTGTCGTTGAAATATTATTCAAATTCGGATTAATCTAGATATCATCAAACCTGTGCTCTCTTCGAGATGTTGTCCATTTCACCTATCAACACAAATTATGTGTTTCATTTTTACCCTTCTGGTGGCTGAGACGGGAAGATATACTAATTTATCTCAGCGTTCTCACACATACTCATCGATGTGTGCGGGTGGAGATCGGCAAGTTTTAGTAGTGCGTGAAAAACACTGACACGGGGAAATCAAACATCGATAATACACGCCGTGCCCGATTCGTAAAGGATCTCGATCCAGCGCAACTACTTCACGTTTCCCGCCGTTCTTCCCATCTCCTTCTTGTTGCTGTTGTCGTTGTTGTGATCGTTGCTAGCTTTGGTGTTTTGTGGCGATGATAGTAACGATAAAACCACACAAGGGACAATAAACTATAACATCCTTCTATTCTCGGCGTCTTCCTTATACAACTCGGTAACGCATCTGATATGGCCACTTAACGACTGAAATAAGATGCTCGGCCTCCGAACGAAAAGAATGTTGCGTTTGGACCCCGGATTAGAAGTTGTTGCCGCCCGGAGCCTCTGCCTCGGTTCATTACGACGACTACTTCCTAGACGGAAGTAACCACCCATCCCCCCACTGCCGAGCCAGTCTCGGTCGCACAATCCTCAATCGGCGATAAAAAGAAAGGGTGTAATTTAAGCTGACCGGACTTAGGAACGGGGCGTAACTCAAGACGCACACCTGATTACTGAGTCGGTCCGTAAGGAAGTAGCAATGAAATTTGAAGCGTCTATTTCTTGGCAACTGAGTGCTCAAAGCCGACTAAACGTAATCAGATATGGCTAGTTGGTCAGAAGCCAATGAGTGAGTGAGTGAGTGAGTGAGTGAGTGAGTGAGTGAGTGAGCAAATGAATGAGTGTGCAGGTAAGTGAGTGAGTGAGTGAGTGAGGGGGGAGTGAGTGAGTGAGTGAGTGAGTGAGTGTGTGTGTAGTGAGTGAGTGAGTGAGTGAGTGTGGTGGTGTTAGAGTGGAGTGGTGAGTAGAGGTGTGTGGTGAGTGGTGGTGGTGGTGAGTGGTGGTGGTGGTGGTGGTGAGTGAGTGAGTGAGTGAGTGAGTGAGTGAGTGAGTGAGTGAGTGAGTGAGTGAGTGAGTGAGTGAGTGAGTGAGTGAGTGAGTGAGTGAACAATTGAATGAGTGAGTTAGTGAGTGAGTGAGTGAGTCACTCCGTCAGTCAGTCAATCAATCAGTCAGTTAGTCAGTTGGTGAATGAGCGCCTTCTTCGGCCACAACCCTTAGTAGACAAGGCCGAGGATTTCATCCGAAATAAATATTGTTATGATCAACTTAATATATATGAATAGAAGATCACACAGACCCCAAGAACATTGGAATTTGAGCGTACGCCGTGAGGAATTTCAGAGCGCAATTTATTACCAATACACGACGGTGGCGCCATCAAGTGTTCGGGTAGAAAACGTTAAATTCTCAAATAACAACTAATCCAATGTCCAATCCAATGTCTAGCCGGGGGATAACAGGTTGATGACCCGTGACTATTGTTAGAGACTGAAGGTCTGAATGCCTGAAATAGTCACACACCAACGTTACCTAACGCCCTGAAACGCAACTACATAGACCTGGATTGGTGATCACGTTTAGCCCTCCACGACATCCGAGCAGGTGTGACGTGCCACGGGAAAATGGCTAATGCCAACTGATAAATATTACATGGCGTCTGCACCACGAATGAAGAGCAACCCGCAATCGTCAAGTCTCCCCTCTGACCTCCTTAAAGACTGGGAAAATGCACTCGTTAACTGAATTTTCTCGTTACGCTGGTCGTGCTTATCACATCTAATCACAGCCTTCTGTTCGCCGAAGAAAACAATCCGAGGCGCTGGACGAATGAATAATTCCGAGCTAATCCGATTCACGGAGAGGCCTACCTGCCGTAGGTGTGGGGATGGCATCGTCGCCGTCCTACCTGCGCACGGCCGGGATCGTGATTAATTGAAGCGGCCGCACGAGCGCCGATTGATTCCTGAGCCGGCGTACGGTGGCACGATCGATGCCGCGTGCGTCGTGTCTGTTTACGGACGTCCATAACTCTCCCCTTTCATCTGATTCCCGGCCGTCTGATTCCGTCGATTCTCTTCACGGCGGGCTTGGTCGGGTGTCGTAACGAAATCATCGTCTGTCCACGAGTCGGCCATTGTGTGGGCGGTAACCGAAGGATGGAGTGGAAATGGCGTTTTGGGACTCGCATTCGTGGCAATAAAAGACAATAGAAAAAATCGGGGTTTCGTCGCCTAAGTGCACCGCATCGCTCTAACGCAAGGTCATTTGTTTATCTATTACATGCACACGCACACGCACACACGCACACGCACACATGCACGCGCATACGCGCACACATACACATACTCACACAGATATACACATACACAAAAAACATACCCATATACAAACACACCCAATCACACACACTCTCATATATATATATATATATATATATATATATAAGCATACACACGCACACACACACAGCATACACACACACGCATACAAACACATACACATATACACACATAAAGGCACGCCCCCATACAAGACACTTTGAGCAAATCAGACACATAATGGTATTTCGACATTGGCACTAGACTATTTCATTTGCAATTCAAACATTCGTCTCTAATATTTAATTTCTTCATTAGACACGAGTCTTCGTTGACTTTCTTCATTTCAAATAACATTGTGTGTTTCGGCTTCGTCCAGCCAAAAACGAAGGGACCTTTAGCCAGTTATTGCGTATCCCACTAACAGCGCGGAACGAAAAACGGAAGAAAGGGTCTTTGTTGTAGAACATAATTATTAATTATGGTCATTCTGTACTCTGTAAACGTACTGTCACGATATGTTCTTGCCGCAAGCCACAAATCAATAGCCGACTCCGGGCCTCCACGTGACACATCGCTCAAGTTAATCGTAGTCGAGGCCTCGTGTACAGAATGGGAATGTCAGAAAAAAACGGCTGGTAAGATCCAGAGATTATAGGGGGTAGTTAGTGTTTAGCTAGCGTATGACACACGTAACTCGGAGGTGGGTATTAATCAGCCAGATGTAGAAATAACTGAAGATGGTTAATGAAAATATCTATCAGATTATTAAACATACGCTATTATAAATGTATAGAAATGTGTACATTAAATCTGGATTTTTTTCCCGTTCACGATCATCAATATGGACGATTGGTGTTTTACGGCCACTTTTGTGCACAAGGTAGGCTAAATAGGTCGAGCGACCTCCGAATGTATTGAAGCGAAATCAAAGATGAAACAACCTTCAGATATGCCCACGCCGAGATTCGAACTTGGGTGGTAGTGATCTGTGATCCAACACGCTACCGCTAGACAAGAAGCCGCCCCTGTCATCACTATGGAAAGTAGACTGAAGAATGAAATACAAAGGTGGACACATCTTGGGGAAGATTGATATGAATATTTCTTACAGAAATTTGACTTGATTGCGTTTGTCTGTCTGCCTGTCTGTCTATCTATAAAGGTGTCTGTCTGTCTGTCTATATATCTGTCTATATGCTCGTGTCTCTGTCTGTCTGTCTGTCCGATTTGCTTAGATGATATTTTCAACGTAATGTATCATCTGCCTAATTTCGGCTCATTTCACAATACTCACAGTCGTACAATGAACGCATCATTGACGAGCCGACCAGGAAGACTGACCCCTACTGAAATGTAAAAACAAAATTGACCAAAACATACCTTACTGGATAATCCTAAACACTGATAGCCAATCCGGCAAAATTAACAACAGTCTATAAACAACATTCCAGGTAAGAACAACTCCAGCGAACGTCCAATCAATTGTCTGTCTCCTCATTTCGCCTCATCATCTCGCCCCACGTGATTCCCTCATCCCCTTAGATCGCTCATTTCGCTCGTCTGTCGCCCGACGACGTTCGCTATCAGCATCCTAACAGACGCTGGCCGGCTTATCCACGCTCGAGAGCCGGATAACATGCGATATTAAATAATGTATTGAGTGGTCTGGATCACCGGAGTAGCCCAGTCCGAAGGCTATATCCGGGAGCCAACATAAAGAAGGATGAGACGCTTCCAGCAGCGAAGAAGCGTTACGTAGTCGCTAGTTTAACAGGCGTACACGCCGATACGGATACATACACACACACGAGCGCGCGCGCGTAGACCGATGAGAAACCGAGGAGGTAGACCGAGCGACAGAGCGGGGCCTCGTGGCCAGTTTTATTGTCCGCGGCTTTAAATAATGAAAATCTGACGAGCCACTAATCCGGACCCGGTTTTGTCCTTCACTCGAGCTGATTTATTCATAAGATCCGCCGGAAAGCCGATACCGAACAAGGCGCGGCACTCCAACGTCGGCGCGGCACCTACGTCGACAAGCACGTGCTCGAGTAACTGGATCCGGTCGGGCTATCCGCGGTCCGACTTCTGCCGTTATCAGGATAGTTTGGGGCTTCTCGTGCGAACCGCCGATCGTTCGGTTAAGCCACCAGGGGTTGCTCTCTAGTTAACCCGTGACACCGACTTTACGACTGAAGCCCCCAAAAGCACTACCTAGGACGAAGATCTGATCCGGGCAGCTCGGGAAGGGCTGTTTATTGTTGGAAGCGTTGTGCGCCGAAGACGTGAGAACGACGAAAAGTGAGCATTGCTATAGCAAAGGGCACACGACTGGGTAATGGATGTTGTCGATTGTGAACAGTTGACAGTCCGCGGACGGTGTTTGGCAAAGTAGGCTTCTATATTATGCTGTCGTATTTGAAGATAAAGAAAAGAACCGGGAATGGGAGAAAGTAGAGAATGAAAGTGAATCAGAACAGAGAAAGAGAGAAGGTTAGTTAGATAGATATATAGATCGATAGATAGATAGCTAGATAGATATATAGATAGATAGATAGATAGATAGATAGATAGATAGATAGATAGATAGATAGATAGATAGATAGTAGATAGACTAGTAGCTAGATAGATAGATAGCTAGATAGATATAGATGTTGATAGGTAGATAGATATATAGATATATTGATAGATAGATAGATGAGAATATATATATATATATATATATATATATATATAGAGAGAGAGAGAGAGAGAGAGAGAGAGAGAGAGAGAGAGAGAGAGAGAGAGAGAGAGAGAGAGAGAGATAAATAAATAGATAGATAGATAGATAATAGAATATATATATATATATATATACATATATATATATATATATAGATAGATATATAATAGATAGATAGATAGATAGATAGATAGATAGATAGATAGATAGATAGACAGATAGAGATAGATAGATAGAGAGACGTAAATAAATATTGAGAGACAGACGCACACAAACACACACATACAGGCACGCACGCACGCAGGCACGCACGCACAAGCAAACAAGTATACAAATACCACACATACTAAACACAACACAGAGAAAGGGGATATATATATATATATATATATATATATATATATATATATATATATATATATATATATATATATATATATATAGTAAAAAGTACAAAAGATTGGGTCGATGATGGAAGATAACCAGAAAGACGGGTCTACCATCTGTAACTTGTACTGTTTGTTTAACCGATTTCTAAAAGCTTCTTAATCCGAAATTTAAATATCCATATCCTACGTCAAACACATAGAGATTCCATAATAGAAGTACCGTTATATTTGCTGAAGTGCTACACACCTAACTGAAGGAATGCCATCTATCAGCGTGGCTTCAAATAGTTATTAGTATTTAATTTTCCTCTACTTTTATATTACATAAACATTAAAATACCTAATCTACTCTAGAGACTCGACCTTTCGTACAATATGACACGTGTGTTTACCTGCTATTAGATAATGTCCTTGATGAATAATTTAGTGATAGCATTCGGGATGATTGAGGGTAAGTGAGGTCTTCATGTTTTATTTTTTCAGGAGACTCGCGTAGCATAATTGCGCGACATTACTTACACAGCCATCTTACAAACTGACATGATCGTGACACACATGAAACTAATGAAGACTGACTGTGACTGGAGTAATTAATTTGCATAAATGGTGGCATGATGGAATTATAATATTTTAGATATCAATATAATCTAGGGTTTTGGGGCGTTGATTCAGAGCCAGGCGCTTAATTATTTCCATAATATATTGCCTTTATTCCAATTCAGGTGTTTTGTCTATTTTATATGGTAAGCTAATTCGGGCCATTTCATCCAATATGAAATGTTTCGTGATGAACAAAACACCTAGAATGACACATCTATATAATTAGAAAGTGGTGTTAATCATATCAGGCGCAGGCTAACTGCTTAATATATGCTCTCTTTCAGCTTGCAACGCAATGTGTTTTATATAGGCTGAGCAAAGTTGCACCACGATAGTTCTGTTTAAAAAAAGTCACCTCGTATATGATTATTATGAAGACATATTAAGAACTAATGTAATAGTATCTTCGTGCAATAAGTGTTTAACACGTTATATGTAAACAATGGATACGTTTGTAATGTAGAATCCATGACGATAAAACAGTGTTGGTAGTATCAATTAATAAATATCAATAAATACATAATTAGATCAATTATAATATATCATTAATCAATAGATATATTAGAAATACTAAATAGATTCAATATAATAATATGTGGTTCAGATGAAAGCCAGGCTTTGATGGAGTAGAAATAATTAAGTTTTATCATTACTATTTATCATTTATCAGGGAATTTATTTAATGTATGTATTTAACAGGCAGAGACAGTGAATTTGAAGAACAAAATTTGTCCCGCGAGGCGATGATTAATAATGAGGTGACACCAGTAGCTATCCCATACAAGCATCGTCTCACAATGGCCAACAGATCGAGCAGGGACAATGACACAAAGCAAATATAACCTGGCCACAGACGGAGAGGACTTGCTCGGACGGAGAACAATATGACGCAGACAGATTGTTGTCATGTTGCTAGTCCACACCGTCAGTGAGAGGACAATGCTAGGGTCTGTCTGTGATAGAATTAACAGGCGCATAAGGCTCATTGTGAAGTGGTCCAGTCGGGCTAATAACATCGATGTTACAATGGCTGGAATAGTCCCGAGAGGCTAGCGAATAGCGGCAGATATGAACTCAGTTCCGAAACACACACACTGAATCAGTGTATTCGGTGTCTTTATCATACGAAAATCTCTGGATCCGTTCATAAATTTACCAATCGAAAAAATATTAATCCATTCATAATTTCGTTCTTTCAGTGCTTCAAATAGTTCAGTATTCCATTCATTCATTTAGGGATACGAGAAGTTAAATAAGTTATTGATAGGTGAATGAGAAATTAGTTGATTGACTGGTTGATCGATTGATTGATTGATTGATCGATTGATTGATTGGTGCTCATTTACAAATACAAGGATCGAAACACTGTATGTGAAGTTTTTCAGTGACTCATTAGGCTTTAATCACTCACAAACTAATGCGCTCACCGATGAACTAATTTACGAAATCACCATCAAACTCACACAGAGTTCACTCACCTATCCAATCACTTACTCACTCATCGAGCCCCTGAGCCACCTACTCATCCCATCATTCACTCCATCTTTACACGCCCCCTATCTTTCCCTTTGCCCATATCTATCGACGTTCCTGTCTACTAAGCCAATCCCTCTGTCTATCCCGCTGACAATACATCTATCATTCCATCCTTACGCCGATCTACCTCCGTTTCTTCATCAGTCTGCCCATCAATACAGCCATTCCTCCAACCGTCCTTGCTTTCTTCGTTACTCGCTTCCTTCCTCCCCCCCCTTCCCACCCTCCTCCTGTACACCTAACAGCACCGAGAGTACCTGGCTTTTCAACCTGCTTAAAACCGCCGCTAAATATCCCTGGCAGGAGTTAGCTCCCGATGGGGCTCTGGGTATTTATCACCTCTTCCCGAGCGAAGCTGCGCTGTTCAGCGGGCGGCGTTCCGACGAGCTTCCTCCCGAAAAAAAAGGATATTCTGACCGGAAAGGATGCCTTCGCCGGGATCCAGTCTGCGGAAAGAAGCGGCAAGACTGTCAGTTGACGTAATAACTTGAGTCCATTGCGAAGGTGTTTATCTGTTGTCGTCATCGTCATCTTTGTTGGCATAACGAGTTAGGCGTTTTGTATCCAATTGTTTACCCAACGAACACCGGGAGCTCATATATAATCATATTCTCTCTGTGTTGTTGTCGCTCAAGCCAAATCTTAATTAGTATCGCTTCGTCTAAAAAAATAAACGCTTTAGAAACAGGGAACCAACATTAATTTCGACCTTCTTATCTTCCATGCTTCATAGTCGTTCGTCCAGGAAAGTCTTATGGCAAATAGGAAACCAGAAATGTGGCCAAAATTCAGGAATTATTCCAGCGTGGAATATTATATAGATAGCCAGAAAGGCAAAACAATCATCATTAGGTTCGGCTAATTTAAATGGGCGAATAGGCACATTGAGCGTTTTTCTGTATGACGAGCTTGACTCAAATGACGCCGTACCTATTGCTAGTCATTAGAATTTTATAATCACCACTGGCTTTGTTTTTGCAGTGTCTACCTTGCACTGACCTCGGCTTTGCTCTGAATAGATCTACTCGGAAGGTCCAAAACGATGCTCCTATTTGCTTTTTCCTTTCATATTTGACTAAAAATACTTCTCCCACGAAGTTGGGCAATACCTCTCTTCCTGGACACGGTTTAGTCCTATATCAAGTCGTTTTCCAGCCGCCACTTGACTGCAGAGCTGCATTAAAAGTTAAATAAGATGCCGACCGACGAGGGTCACTTCGCTTCACCCTGATTAAAAACGACGCTAATAAATCCAATTTTGGCAAAGGTCGCTTTGATCGATTGCAATTCCTGGCTGGGGAATCGCCGTTCGTGTCCACGTTAGACCATTGCTCTTACCAGCGCAGCGTGTGTTGTATATTTTATAAAGAGAGCCATTCTAGACGTCACTTATGGCTTATCTGCCAAGAGACGACGATTTCCTGTGCTGTCCGCTCGTTCTGGCGCACAAAATGTCACGATGGATGATCGAACGGCGGCGAGACAACATGTGTTGCCAACGGCACGTGAAAATAGTACATATCGTTGACGGCTTTAGGTCACTGGGCTGGTCACTGAGGTTTTTGCTCGACAAAACGGCTACAGTGCACATGGCTTTCAATTGCATTATGCCTCCCCGTCCACCTGTAGTTCAATCTACGCGTCTATCTATTTATCTATTTATCTCTAATTATCTATCTATCTATCTATTTTGCTAACCATCTCTCTCTCTCTCTCTCTCTCTCTCTCATTCTCTCTGGCCTTTTAAGACATCCATAATTGTACAGAGCAAACATTTAAAACTAGGTACCAGTATGACGTGAATGCATATTTTAATTAATTAATTAATGCAGAAAAGTTTCTAAGAGATTATTACTACTTACTACATCTTTAATACAGAAAAATGACTTTGTGTATTATCTATAAAATATGTATTTTAGAACGTGTTCTATTCTTAGCTATCTTTAACATATATGTTTACTTGTTTTGCGATTAAATAAATGTAATAAATGTTCTTTCCTGTCCCGTTGTAATCCACCCTATCTTTGCATCCCCACATATAAGCTAACTTCTATTCCGCTTTAATCCACACAATATCTATAAGTCGGCCTACAATTTTACTCGCGTTCCGGTTTAATCAACAAAATATTTATATCCTCGTAAGTCATTTCCACTGATTATATTTTCTCAGGGGTCCAAGATCTAAAATTGCGCCGACTTCAGTCTTTTTGTATGCGGCCGGAAACTGATCGCTTGCCTGACGAATGGCCAGGGATAAAGGGATGGCGAGTTACACCAAATGAACAATTTGAGACCAGCACCAAGCGGCGGGGAGCGATTGCCGATTCGCCAATCGATGCGACTCAGCTCGGGCGTGCCACGACCGGGGCCGGCCACTGAGGTAGAATATCCCCTGATAACATCTAAGACAGATGACGGTTGTCCGCTTCTTGATTTGTGATGCAATTTTGCAGATGTCACACAATCTACGGTCGGGCGCTGCCCCTAAATAAAGCCCCACTCCACCAAATTGGATGTTTTCCATTTGACCGAGCGACTCCGTGTATTAACAACGGCAGCGGTTATTTAGATTTTATATCCCGAGATAAATATTTAGATCGTGGCTTTGTTGTTCGGGTGAAGGTCGCCCATATTTTACAATCTGGGCGGCGGTAGCGTTCGTATTTTATTCTAAGCCGGGCTGGGAATCCAACCTATTTCCGGTTTTCACTGCCGGGGTGATTAATTCGACAAAGATCAATAAATAAACAGGTGAGTACTATTGTTTCGATGCGGCTGGCCAATGGCTGGTGCCCCAGTCCGACTGAAGCCTGCCGAGATGCCTTGACAACATCACAGACAGTTAAGTCATACCAACACTGAAAACGCTTTGCAGCGCATTGCAATAGAAAAACTTATATTAAGCGGTTCATGAATGCGAATTATGAGCATGAATTGGGTATGCAGTAAAATCTGACCACCGTAGGTTATATAAAATGAAGGGAGATCCATTGAGGATTGTTTTCGCCTCATAGCCAACAGAATACTGGATCCTCATTGACCCGGGTAGATTTATTTTAAAACTTTAAGCATACGCCATTTATTTAATCATTCTAAACAAAATACACATTTTAAAATGTTTTATCTTAATAGAAATGTGTTCATTGTTATTGACTTTGTAATGCTGATTCATTAAGAAACATTTTCCAATATTGCATAACTGATATTCGAACTCGGGTGGTAGTGATCTGTGGTCCAACACGCTACCAACTAGACAACGGAAGTGCCCATTAAGAACAAAAGAAATGCCAAGAAGATCACTGCTGCCATTGTACAATAACGACCTACAAGCTGCAAAGAGACACAGAAGGTATTGTGGGCGGCTGTGGATCAGGACCGGTTTGTGCGTTCATTAGGAAATATTTAAGGTCGATCAAATTGAAATTAAAATACCATTGTCTCTGCAAAATCATATTATTATAACAAAACGAATAAAGCATCAAAGGAAATCAAAGGACTGTTTTCGGTGTTGTGAATAAAGTATTGCATAAAGGTCAGACAGTCCTTCCAAATATTATCAACTCAGATAAAGATAAGCTCCATTTATTTAATAACTTCGTCTGTAAAAAGATATTAAATATACATGGTGGGTTCCATTCCAGCACCTTATCACAGGGTAAGCCATTGGTAGAAGAGTCCTGCATGTCCATAGTGGATACATTTGAGCCATTTAATGAGCCTGATATATGTGCATTTGACCCTATGCCTACATGGCTTGTGAAAGATTGTCTGGATGTTCTGATAAACCCGATTACAAATATAGTTAATTATTCATTATCTCTGGGTGTTTTGCCAATATCCACGGAAGCCACAGTAGGGACTGTAGTATTCTAAACAAGTATAGCCCTCTTTCAAATCTTACATTTTATCTAACGTTATAGAAAGGGCAGGAGCTTTCCATCTAAATAAATAGTTAATCCATAGTAACCTTAATGAATCACTACAATCTGCATATAAAAGTGGTCACATCACTGAAACAGCCTTAGTTCCGGTGAAAAATGATAGCATGATGTCAATTGATCAGGGTATGCCATTAGTACCCGTTCTTGTGGATCTGTCTGCTTATTCGATACAGTTGGCCATAGCATACTTTTCTCTAGGTTGAAAGAAATGTTTGGCTTGACTTTATTATCTGGAGTTCCACGGGGTTAAGTTCTTAGTCCTCTGGTTTTCACAATGTATACCCGTCTTCTTGGGATGATTGTGCAGCGAAATGGGGTTACATATCACTTGAAATGTTGGTAACACTGAGCTGTATATATTTCTGGATCCGGATAATGAGTTAAATTTATCCTCGTTCTTGAAGAATTTAGAACATTGTATTGCTGATATTCTGCTATGGATGACTCAAAATCTTCTAAGACTAAATGATAATAAAACAAATATTATACATTTTGGCATCACTAGTTTGTGTTAAATCCCTAAAGACACCAGCATTACAGATGGGTGAATCTTCGATTACCCTAATGGGTCAGAAGTTAAACAAAAGTTTGACCAATATATTAACATGTATGAACATGTCACATCAGTATGCTGAGCTGCCTATTACCATCTTAAGAATATCCACTGTTTAAAAACATTACTGACACAAGAAACACTTGTAACTGTAGTCCATGCCTTTGTTACATCTCGTACAGACTATTGTAAGTCCATGTTATATGGCATATCTGATTATAACATCAATCGCTTTCAACGAATTCAGAATAGTGTTGCTCGCATTGTGACAAATACTAGAAAATATGATCATATCACCCAAAGTATTCAAAAACTACATTTGCTACCTGTTAGACAGCATATCATTTCAAGCTTTTGCTAATGGCTTATAAATTTATCATTGATATGGCATCTGAATACATGTGTGAATTGGTGTCCATTAGACAGTCATCCTCAAATCTCAAGTCATCCAGTCAGATACTATTGCAGGTACCAGTGTCTCGGCTCAAGTCATTTGATGATTGTGCGTTTAGTGTTGCAGCCCCCATCTTATCGGCAGATATTAGAAATGCGTCGTCTCTTGAAAATTGTAAACCGAGCTAAAACCTCCCCTCTTCAACGTTGTCATCACATGCTAATTATCGTTTAAATCTCTTATATGGCTTTTACATATATATTATTTGCTATTGCTAGTAAGGGGGTTTATTAGATATACATTATTATTATTATTATTTACTGATACATGATGTGCTAATCTATTACTCTGTTTTCTCTGTAGCAATGCAATTACTAACCTAAACCAAGGTATATATATATATATATATATATATATGATGTGTGTGTGTGTGTGTGTGTGTGTGTGTGTGTGTGTGTGTGTGTGTGTGTGTGTGTGTGTGTGTGTGTGTGTGTGTGTGTGTGTGTGCGTGTGCGTGTGTGTGTGTATGTGTATATAACCACTTGCAATAAACTCTAATATGGCAAATACTATCGGACTGACAATTGAATTTTAATATTACAAGTAAATACCATAGAGTGAATTCACGGAATAGTAAATAAGATCTAATGAGTATGATGTTAAGGGATTTGTGTTTTTGATTTGGAAATATAGCAATATTTGTTCTCATCTCATTCTAGACATATTTACTGGTTGGTTTCAATATGTTCTCATTTCTCTGCAGACTGTGGTTTCTATTGTGCTAATTGCAATTTATGTAGCTGTTGAATATCTGTTTTATATTGGTAACCTCACTACACATTGCATAACAGTTACATAACACCATAACATATCAGTTTTATAGAGCAAAAACGTAGTTGAAGTATGCAAAACATAATATTCAACAAAGATGTTTGTAGTTTCAATGTATGTAGTCAAGCTGACTGAAGGTTTACAGCGCTAGCACATGCAAATGCCAACTAACCTGATCAATTAAATGACTTACAGATAGAAGACAATAGACCTGCCACTTTTCGTGATTAGTTACTCAATTGTTTCCAACGGGTGAGAAAGACGTTACTTACTGGGGGATGGTATGGCCCGATGTAGCCTTATCAGGTGATGATTTGTTTCGTGTGCAGGTGACCCGTAAAGTTGGAGTTACATGTGGGGATCACATCCCTCAGACCATCCTGGATACGCCACTGCCGCTTACTCAATCACTTGCTCGTTCACTCCTACTTCCATAAATCTATAAACATCTATGAACGAATTATTACTTACTATTATAGCACATACTTCGCGATATCCATGATCTAGGTGAAGTTGTCATCTGACCATCATTGTCTAAAAAATGAGGGATAGTCAGAAGTCATTATGATCAAATAATCGTCTAATGGTATAAACAATATACAAGTCGCTCGTCCAGCGTCGGCAAAGTAGGTTTACAATATTAAAAACCAGCTCAGTACAGTCGCATTTACTTGGACACGTATTCCGATGCTAATTTCTGGTCTAAACCATTTTTTTGCGTGAGCACATGAACTATGTCCTTATCAAGTTTCCTGGTAAATGGGAAGAGGTTCTTCGGGAGGATCAAGGCCTATTTACTAGGCAGTGTTAAGCAGCACGTTTCTGACAGAAACTAAGTGATATTATATAACATTATATAACTGCATAATAGATTATTGCCGCGGAGATAAATCAATCTGTTTCTATGACACTTTGTCGAAGGTGCCAGTGGTGACGGTTTTTAATGCACATGGAAGAAGCGTTAAAAATAACAACTTTAAAAGTTGTACCGGCTATTTACGTGAAGATGAATAGACAACATGTGAGAAATGTGTTTCCGTTTATACGCTTAAGATATTTCCTTGAAATGCACAAGGGCTTCCGAAAACACATTGGTTAGAACGCTGCGCTGCAAATATGCAAGTTATAGGTTCGATTACTGTCCATGTCTGTGTTTGTGAGACAGACAGGGCTCCCTCCATTGTCTAACTGGTAGGGCGGTTGGCCATATATCTCAACCATCTGAGTTCAAATCTCGACATGGGCATGTCTGAGGGGTGTTTTATCTGTCACTTCGCCTCATTACCTTTCGAGGCCACCCTCAGCCCATTTAACCTACCTTGTGCACAAAGTTGGTAATAAAACATTAAACATACTTCGCCCATATGTTCCAGGTGTGACTAGCACTGAAGCAAAGCACCTCAACTCAACTGAACTAGTTGTAATGGACCGTTTCAAGTTCTAACGTTTAAAATGAACCCGACCCATATAATGGTTGATATTCTCTCAATCAATTTCCTGTGAATAATGACACCTGTTTATACGACCACCTGTCTTAAAATTCCACTCCACAGGCATGAAACGATCGCTTAGAGGCTTCCAGCTGCCTATTTCAACTTTTCTTCTAGCCAGTAATAATAATCAATAGAACCTGATTGACAAATCACCTTCGTTTGGGATTACCTAAAGAGGTTTCAGAGCATCTCGGTAGCAGAGCGGTTAGGGCACAAAGCTGGAAGCGGCCAGGTTGTGGGCTCGAATCCGGTTCGTACATATTTGGTGGAATGTATTTCCCTTGGCAGACATAAATAAATCAGCTCAATCTAAGAAGGTTGTTTAAGACAGATTTTACTGAAACGTGTATCCACTTCGCCGGTGTACGTCGGCCATAGTTCTAGAATTCAACACTTAATTACATCACCCTCGAAATTTAAAGCTCTTTGTATGCATCCTCTGCGGCGTTGTACGTAAACAAGTCGAGGGAAAATGAGGCCCTTAAGATACGATTTCTGCATATACTTCTTCAATATTTAATGTTACACACTTTGTGGTGGCTTATTTAATGAAACGTGTTCGTTAATATTCAGGTGTTGGCTAAAGTCGACACGTGTTAGAGGAAATAACTTCGTCATTTGAGATGTTATTTATGTTTCCATGGCGACGTATGTGTCGCTATGGATACAATTATACAATAACCTTTGTAGATGAAGTCCCAGAAGAACGTATTTCGTTCTTATGGCATTCGTAAAAAGGCGAAGATGCATTTTCTCAGTGACAACTAATTTTGCTACATTAGTTCGTTGCAAAACGCGCGCACACGAACATACACTCACACGGATACACATTAATACACACGCGCGCGCACGCCTACTCTCATGCACACACACATTAACCAACATACACTAACAAAGGGTGAGCTAGTGGGTGAATAGATGAGTTAGCGAATGAGTGCGCTAATGGCTAGATTGATGACTGAATGAGTGAATAAAAGAATGAGTTGGGTGGTGGGTAGCTGGGTGTGTGGGTGTATGTGGTTGATTGGTTGATTGGTTGGTTGGTTGATTGGTTGATTGGTTGGTGGGCTGGTTTAGTGAGTGAGTGAGTGAGTGAGTGAGTGAGTGAGTGAGTGAGTGAGTGAGTGAGTGAGTGAGTGAGTGAGTGAGTGAGTGAGTGAGTGAGTGAGTGAGTGAGTGAGTGAGTGAGTGAGTGAGTGGTGAGTGAGTGAGTGAGTGAGTGAGTGAGTGAGTGAGTGAGTGAGTGAGTGAGTGAGTGAGTGAGTGAGTGAGTGAGTGAGTGAGTGAGTGAGTGAGTGGTAATTACGTTTGCCGTTGAATATAAATACATTGGTTGTCTTAAAAGCATTTCCTTTTGTGCTGTATCTTTGGTCCTTTGATGATTAGACAATAAAGTTCAAACTACGTTTTGAAACATTCTTTTCATTTCGCACTGTCTTCACCTGGCTATGTTTATTAATCTACTACACGACACTAATGACGTGTGGGAATTCATTAACTTCGCCGAAGATGCGCTTATTTTACAAAAGCAATATTTTTTCGACGGCGAAGAAGCTGATATCAGTACACAAGGATACATATGGCTAATTCAGTAGATATGATGACGTATGTGTTTACGTCTGTACGGCATGCCATAATATTTCATTCAAATACATTCTTAATTGCATCACAGGGATAGTCGTTAAAACCCCCGCAATATATGAGCACATCACATCAGGCCTCATAGTATTTCATTACCAATGAAACAGAACAAAGTTTTACCATACGGTTTCTAATAAATAAATAAATTCTTTGTAAGTGAATTTTTCTTTTATTGTGTACCATAAAATGGCTTAGTGATTTTGGTACTATATTCAAATATATTTTATTATTATTATTATTATTATTTAATTATGATAGCCATATTTCACGTTATATTTCACCTTCAGTGGGATAAAACGCCATTTAACAAAGATATTAAAATAACAAGGATTAGCTGGCTGTTGCTCTAAGACCTATACATTTGATTCCTTACAATATATTTTGTATTTGAAATGACTGATATTTCCCTTCTTGTAAGATGTGTTAATTTGTTTTATAAACTCTTCACGTATCATTCTTGTCAGCGTTAGGTAGCAACGTTTCTAATACAATAATTAGCTTAGGTAGTTGGAAAAATGCAATTAGTCCTCATCAGCTGAATTAGCCAATTATGTTGTAAACTGTTCTTTGAACAAAGGATCGTCATCATGATTGCTGTCTTCGTCGTTGTCACGATCATATTCAGGCTTATTTATAGGACTATCCGAAATCGCAGTGCGTAGGGCACTGCGCTGCACGTTTCCAGATCCAGGTACTAGTGTAAGATTTACTTTATTTTTGGAATGATTTCCTCGCAGCACATTCTAGATTCTCAATATAGTTATCGTCTTTTGGCAACTTTCATATCAGAAACCACAAACCTTTCCCCTGCCTCTCTCTCTCTCTCTATCTCTCTGTGTCTCTGTAAGCCTTCCTGGTATTCTACCAATATGCTAGTCAGAAAGTCAATCAATGAAATTGACTGGCTTTGGTGGCGTTTAGTACTGCCTTTATGACCTGATTCATAATAATGCTTCTCGCGTCTTCCATGTATGTACGACCCCCCCCCCCCTGTTGGGTGCAATGTCCTTTTACGTTTGTCCAACAGACTTCGTACGCTAAACGACTTATCTTACAAAGTAGTCAACAAATACGAACATTTCACTCCCCGTAGACATACTTTCCCTAATGCACAAATCGAATTAGAGAAATTTATCACAAACATTTCTTTCTGAATTTCCTATATATTTCTTGGTCGGCTGCGGAGTTAATGCCATTATCAGTGAATTATTTTCGAATTTGTTGCGTCTCAGCTTCTAGTACATGCTACTTGCTGCCTTATGGCGATTAATACGAAGTTAACAATTGTCAAGCACAAAATAAATTATATTCTAGTTCCTATTTTAAGATGGAAGGATCATACATTATCCATGAATAACTCTGATTGTTTTATATTATTAACTGATTACTAATTGGTATCTACATGGCTTCATATTACTACTGTTATTTCTTAAGCCAGTGCCATATAAGAAGCTTTCCTCTCTCTCTCTCTCTCTCTCTCATATATATATATATATATATATATATATATATATATATATATATATATATATATATATATATATATATATATATATATAATATTATTATTCGATTTGATCATCTGGAAATGATTTCCAGCTGAAATGTGCGGACAAAGGGAATATTGTTTTATAATGATTGTAACAAATGAGATTATCCTGATGTGGGAGCAAAGTTCTTTATCGCGCACTCTCTGAGGTAACTTGTTTGATAATCCCATTATATTGGCTATACTGTTCAGAATGTCAACAAACTGTATAGACAAATAGCTTGCAGGCATTTAGCGCCTTGTGTTTAGAGCTGGAGAAACAATACATTAAATTATAGGCACATAAATATTGATGTCCATAAATTGGAGCTGATTTGATTGTTCTAATTCGTACTGAATTAATATTAGTATACCATCTAGATGACGTAGATTATAAGGATGCGGTTACATCTCTAACCGTACCACACACGCACACACACTCTGTCTCTCTCTCTCTCTCTGTCTATCTCTCTCTCTTAATGTTGTCGCTCTCTCTGTTTGTCTGTTTTTATGTCTGTTTCTACCCACTACCTATATCTCAATATATCTATCTATCTATCTATCTATATATATATATCGATATATCTATATATGAATATCCTTAAATATATTTGTATGTCTGTCTCTGTGCAACGAGGTACCTTGTTCCTATTTCCATCACGAATACAGCCAGGGATAAAACCGGTCAATTGTCCTAACAGTCGTCATCAGACTGCCATAAAAAGGCCATCATCAAGTGCCATTTTCTTTAATTATCGCCCACCAGCTGGTGGCATGGGATGGATTATTTTTAGGTTGTTAAATCAACAGCTCAACGTCAATAATTAGAGCCATCATCGGGTCGGTGACTGATAGGCTGTCGTACCACTTAGCGCACCTTTTCGCTAATTATCGCTATTCCAAGCAGGCGCCTGCTATGGTCGACCAAGCGTCCATTCCTCGATAAATTAGATCATTGTCTCTTGATGAATATATACCATCTGCTAATTGGACAAAGATGGCCAATCACTGGAGCAGATAATGAGCAATTTATTAGCAAAAATTCCCCCCCGAAAATCCTCCAAATATAATTGTGTATGCTGTTTTTACTGATAAACGGATGATTTGGTTTGAATTATTGTAACTTGGTTTTTACGTGGCATACGCAGTTTGCTAGGAACCGAAATACATATGCATCAGCCATTTTGTAACATCCCGTAACCCGCAACGAGCTTCAAACTGCGTGATTATATATTTATCTGAAGAACAGATAACGTTGCTTGCTATACGAATCATTCATTTAAAAGATTAATGAGTGATGCCCACGCTGTCCAATGTCGTTTTAGTGGTTTGCTGAGTTGTTCGTTCCCGGGGGGGGGGGGGGTCGGCTTATCCAGGTAGCTGGTGACTCTCATCCTAAAAAAATTATCTAGATCTCTTTACCTGAGATGGACATCATGCATATGTATGAGGAAAGTATTTCAATCAACAAACATACGCCTAAAAGTTAATAATTTATTATCGTGCTGATAGAAGCCGTATGCAGATATAACTGCAACCATTGCAACACCATCCATTGATTCTCAGTGTGACTAGGACCACATATCATGATATTTACCAATTTTACCCCGTTATCACTCTCAGCGTTTTCTGCCATCCATGTTGATAAAAGGACCCCGCTTCCGCCAATTTTCTGGTAAAGTATGGGAGTCCCCAGCTACCTGGTAAATCCCCCCTCCCCCCCCCCCCATGGTGCGTCGGTTTGTTTAACCTGGCATCTGGCAGTATAGTACTCTAACTATGGCGTCTACAGCAGTCCTCCTATTGCTGCTTGAGCTTTCTGTATGAGCATAAACTTTCTCGACTGATATTTTAGTTATGGTTGTTGTATTGCGAAACATCGTCTCTTGTCCATAAATAAATCTGTATAGACAAATAGCTTGCAGGCATTTAGCGCCTTGTGTTTAGAGCTGGAGAAACAATACATTAAATTATAGGCACATAAATATTGATGTCCATAAATTGGAGCTGATTTGATTGTTCTAATTCGTACTGAATTAATATTAGTATACCATCTAGATGACGTAGATTATAAGGATGCGGTTACATCTCTAACCGTACCACACACGCACACACACTCTCTCTCTCTCTCTCTCTCTCTCTCTCTCTCTCTCTGTCTATCTCTCTTTCTTAATGTTGTCGCTCTCTCTGTTTGTCTGTTTTTATGTCTGTTTCTACCCACTACCTATATCTCAATATATCTATCTATCTATCTATCTATATATATATATATATATATATATATATATATATATATATATATCGATATATCTATATATGAATATCTTTAAATATATTTGTATGTCTGTCTCTGTGCAACGAGGTACGTTTTTCCTATTTCCATCACGAATACAGCCAGGGATAAAACCGGTCAATTGTCCTAACAGTCGTCATCAGACTGCCATAAAAAGGCCATCATCAAGTGCCATTTTCTTTAATTATCGCCCACCAGCTGGTGGCATGGGATGGATTATTTTTAGGTTGTTAAATCAACAGCTCAACGTCAATAATTAGAGCCATCATCGGGTCGGTGACTGATAGGCTGTCGTACCACTTAGCGCACCTTTTCGCTAATTATCGCTATTCCAAGCAGGCGCTTGCTATGGTCGACCAAGCGTCCATTCCTCGATAAATTAGATCATTGTCTCTTGATGAATATATACCATCTGCTAATTGGACAAAGATGGCCAATCACTGGAGCAGATAATGAGCAATTTATTAGCAAAAATTCCCCCCCCCCGAAAATCCTCCAAATATAATTGTGTATGCTGTTTTTACTGATAAACGGATGATTTGGTTTGAATTATTGTAACTTGGTTTTTACGTGGCATACGCAGTTTGCTAGGAACCGAAATACATATGCATCAGCCATTTTGTAACATCCCGTAACCCGCAACGAGCTTCAAACTGCGTGATTATATATTTATCTGAAGAACAGATAACGTTGCTTGCTATACGAATCATTCATTTAAAAGATTAATGAGTGATGCCCACGCTGTCCAATGTCGTTTTAGTGGTTTGCTGAGTTGTTCGTTCCCGGGGGGGGGGGTCGGCTTATCCAGGTAGCTGGTGACTCTCATCCTAAAAAATTAATCTAGATCTCTTTACCTGAGATGGACATCATGCATATGTATGAGGAAAGTATTTCAATCAACAAACATACACCTAAAAGTTAATAATTTATTATCGTGCTGATAGAAGCCGTATGCAGATATAACTGCAACCATTGCAACACCATCCATTGATTCTCAGTGTGAATAGGACCACATATCATGATATTTACCAATTTTACCCCGTTATCACTCTCAGCGTTTTCTGCCATCCATGTTGACAAAAGGACCCCGCTTCCGCCAATTTTCTGGTAAAGTATGGGAGTCCCCAGCTACCTGGTAATTCCCCCCCCCCATGGCGCGTCGGTTTGTTTAACCTGGCATCTGGCAGTATAGTACTCTAACTATGGCGTCTACAGCAGTCCTCCTATTGCTGCTTGAGCTTTCTGTATGAGCATAAACTTTCTCGACTGATATTTTAGTTATGGTTGTTGTATTGCGAAACATCGTCTCTTGTCCATAAATAAATCAGTTTTAAATTGTGTTACATGGTATGTAGTATTGCTGTAGCCGTGCTAGCATCGGATGCAGAAATATACGTATCTATATATAAATGCAGATGTATAAATGTATATTCACATCCCTACTTACCCGCAATCATCCACTCACATACACATATGCACACACAGAC
>JAODUP010001275.1:32500-37500 GCA_025642065.1 Paralvinella palmiformis | reverse complement strand
TCGGCCCATTTATCATCACCATATATATATATATATATATATATATATATATGATGTGTGTGTGTGTGTGTGTGTGTGTGTGTGTGTGTGTGTGTGTGTGTGTGTGTGTGTGTTTAAGACGCTGGCACAGGTGTTGGAGTTAAGCCAGGGTGACTTAATTCGACATCAATCCTAAAATGAAATTTTACATCGTCGTGTATATATATATATATATATATATATATATAGAGAGAGAGAGAGAGAGAGAGAGAGAGAGAGAGGGGGGGAGTAGTATCTTAGGACATAAACAAGAAAGAGGAGACTAAGGATTTGCCTGTGTGTAAAATATCGACACAATATCTTTGACTACATAAATCAATATTTATGTACAGAACTGTGATATCCATTAGACAGGATACCCAACTAGGCCCATTAGGTATCACTGGTGTCTTGTTTAATTGTAACATGAGATCGATCCCGTTCTCGTTTGATCCATGCGTCAACCAGGATCCCAGTAATTCACATTCTGTCAAAATTCGTCTCTCCGACGACCATGTTCGGAATACCATCCCAGGTCAGAATCCATGACCCTACGTCAGCTACAATACATGTCTCTCCGCGCCACTGGCGACATTCTGTCTGAATTCGTTCGTGAGGCTGTCACTGAAAGCGGTTTTTAGTGTAATGCATATTTTGTACTCGAAGGCAATGCAATACAATGACTGGATTGTCCTATTTTTTTGTTGCGTGATGATATGATAAAAACATAACCCGAAGTTAGGAATCTCGAATAATAGCTTAGTTTGGTGCACACTGTAAATAGTAAATATGTGGACGAGCAATTTCTTCACCATTTTTAAATGTTTGTATGTTATATATTTTTGGTCAACAATCTTCTTATTGGTTAAGTGTTTAAAATTGCAAAGTTGTGGACACTGTGGGTTAAGAAATCCCCTAAATATATTATTAGTATTTACTTATCTGCACTACCTCACTTGAGCAAGATTAAGAGACCATGTCAAAATCTCAGGATTGTTGAATAATTTAGAGTTCTTGGTACGTGAACTGCCACCCCTATGGCAAATAACCTTCGACGTGTAGCTAACACTAACAATGGATGACTATAAATAAAATAAGACGTATCTTTTTTATCGGCAACAATACGAAAAGGAACCATAGTGTAAGAATTTTCTTTTCGCCCCGACCGACAGGTACGCATAGCATGTTCGATTTTGAATAGGACATAAAATGGGTGTCTTTTATATAGCACCATACCCTTTTCAACACACACATGCACATGCGCGCGCACACACGACACACGCACACACACCCCACACGCACACACACACACACATATATATATATATATATATATATATATATATATATATATATATATACGCACGCACATACAGAAGTATACATACACAAAAGCCCACACTCTCTGTCACTCTATTTTATCTAACATTTCTCATGACAAAGCAGTTTTTGTTTTTTGCGGGTTTTCCTGTGTCAACAACATTCATCCTTTAGCTCACTTTTCCTTCCTTTTTACTGTATATTTCTTTAATATTCTAACGGCGCTCTCATTGCACGAGAAACACAACATACATAACGAAATAAAAGACAAACACTAAGACAGAAAGATATATTTCGATAGACAAATCGACCCATCTACGCGGTAGCCATTTTAATGTATCCAGAGGCGTGTTGTTTCCAAATCAAATTATTTAGTCGTTAATGTCGGATCCCTGCAAACGGAATCTCTCTTATCGAGAGGATTGGCTTAGTTTTTGAGACTAATTGTTTTTGATGCTAAGAACAAATCTTTGTACTTTTCTTTGCGTCTCTTTGTTTTATTTTTGGCCGTATTTGTTTGTCTGTGTGTTTGCTTTTTGCTCATCCCTTCATTAGTACTGTTCTGTTCTATTTTCTTCTGTCATGTTTCGTTTCAGTTTTATTTGTTTTGTCTTGTCTTTGTTGTTTTGTTTCGCCTTGTTCTTTCGCCGCCTTGTTCTTTCGGCTGGGTTTTTTTCTTTTCTTTAATCTGTCAGCGTTACCACTCTCCCATATTAACACGAGATTTTACGACCATTTCCAGATAAAGTGGAATAAACTACTTTTTGCTCGTTCGCTATCCAGTAAAGGAAACTGTTAGCGCTGACAAAGGGCTTAGAGTAGTTAGTTCTTTATGTACAAATGATGTACGTTGTGGATTAGTACTAGTATACTTCCTTAACTCAGTTGGTAGTACTCCTAAGGATTCCTTAGACACAATCTCAGTGTTGCCATGACATGTTTCCTCCTTATTTGTAAGCCTTCCGTTGGAGATCCTTTGGCCGTATGTCTGGCTGACGCCAAGACTAAATTATACACTCACTCACTCCCTCAATCAGCCATACACCCACCCAAAGAACTCACCCACCGAAACACCCATACAACCACCGACCTACTCAAACCACTCACTCACTCAACCATCAATCCACCTACCCAAACAGTCCACCCACCCATCAAACCATTGATCTGGCTGCTCACCGACGTACTCACTCGCATACTCACTCATTCACTCTAATTGTTCCAAAAAGTTTGACTACAAAGAGCCATGATAGTGATCAACACGTGATGCATCGAGCATCAGCGCAGCGAAGACATTCGTTGGGAACCTTTCACCCCGGAATCTTCCCCGATACTGGCTATAAATAGGGCGCATTCTTACTGGCTGCGGATGCTGACATTTGACTCTCTATTCAGCTGAGCCGTTGACGTGAAACTTTCGTCCTGACACCAGCACACAGATGGCGTGTTCCTGGGACTTCCTCGGCGTGGATAAGTGCCTTTGTCCTTTCGACCGCTGCCTTGCCGGTCTCAGAATCCAAGATGATGCAGGTAAATTTATTGGGTGCCACTTCGAGATTCGTGGCGTCCATCAAAATGTTTGTTGCCATGGCGACGAATGCCGGAATAATGACATTCACGAGAACGGCGTAAGCGAGCGAAATCGTCTCCAGAGCAGAAGTAATGTCTCTCCGTTATCAGATTTCTGGCTTCTCTCTGCCACGGCACGCCGCCGGAACATCATTTACGTCATCATTTGACGTCACGGAAGCTTGGCCGGGTATGAATACATCTGATGTTCCGCCAGGAGCGCAGTGGAAGAAGAACGAATAAGTGACAAAAATAGCGCATTATTAATAGCACGTTGACTTAAGTAAGGTATAACAGTCAGTTAGTAGTGCCATTTATATTGGTTTGACGCTCCGTATGTGTGCATATACTGGTTTATGTTTCCCCGCCTATTTGTCTATGTATCCATCCTTCTGTCTCTCTGGTTATCTCTTTGTCTATTTGTACATCCAACTGTCTGTGTATATGTCTCTCTGTCAGTCGTCTGTCTATATTTCTGTATGTTTCCCTGACTATACTCTCTCTTATGTTCTGTAGACTTGTGTATACGTGTATCATTATTTGTAATATTCGAATATGTGTATTTTGTGCGAGGGTGAATATCAGAAGAAGGACATCTTGCACTTGTTAATATAGCTTATAAAATACCAGGTCGGTTAGTTTCCTGCACAGAAAGAATGTTATAGCCAGAAGGTATGGAAGAGCAAGGATTAAATACGCCGAATGTCACCTTCAAACGTCCAGCCTTAATCCAACTCCGATGCGGAAAGGCTCTCTCAAATCCCATTTCCGAGCATAGCCAGTCCGATTTATTAATGCCGGTCACGTGCCTCTGTCAGGTGTCAGATGTCGGACACAGATGTATGGACGCCAACAACAATGAGTCGCTTTATGTTGAGATGATTTAGATTGGGTACATTTGCCGCCGCCTAAGCGATTGTGCGAGCAACAAAGCGACCCACGCCGGCCTGTCGGGGACAGCTAGTACTCCCCACCGACCCGGCTCCCGTCATCGGACCATATTCATCGTGGTTAGTCCGCAAAATTTAATATATCCCGCGACGGAGTAATTCATCAGAGCGTTTCCACGAGTCGCCTTTTGATATGCTATATTCTAGTATATCGACTCCGATGAGACATGAGTTATGCCAGTTGCGACAAGCGTTGATTTCAGGTCAAGGAAACGCTTAGAACAATAAGCGAGTAATCTTCGCACTTGTTAAACATCGCCTCCTTTGGCTTGCCCTTTCATGATATCGCGTAATCCGGCTATGAATCTCATTTGTCAACCTCAGCGTTAGTTCACATGGCTACGTCCAATCTGCATTGTTCTAATCCGAGCAAGGCTTGATGCCGGGTTAAATAACTACGGGATAAATGTCGAGAAATTATGATCGGGATAGGAGTTTCGGTGGCTATCCAAAGCCGATGTCAGGCTTCTTCCATGTGTACCTCGCGTGTCTTCTCGGCGTAAACGACAACTGGGTATAGAGTATGGGATTTCCACGAATCCATAAATCATTCGCAATTAGAACACGGGGCAATTATATCTAATAAATGCCACTAATATTAAGGTAATGCGAACAGAATGCACGCCGTATCTCGGCGCCATTTTATTTCTTGACCTTGTCGTGATTGTCCAATTATTTACATCCGCACTGTCGACAAACCCAAATCCAGTTAGAAGGACAAAAGGACAAACAGAGAGAGAGAGAGAGAGAGAGAGAGAGAGAGAGAGAGAGAGAGAGACTCGGGTGTCACCCAATACGAGGGTCCACGCAAACCTTTTCTCAACTGCCTTGATCAGAAGAAGAAGAAAAAACACATTTATTCCAGACTGCATCCGCTCGTGACGGCCACCTTAATGCCGACCGCTTGCTGGTGGTGCTGTTGTTCTCAAGATCGGCCTTTGTCGGTTTTGGCGTTCGCTGGTAGACAAACACATTGATCGTCTTGGCCAATTATCGCCCAGACAAGGCGAGGGTCGACGGTAGCAGGGCAGCAATCGAAATAAGCTATTTATCTGATTGCTGTCGTGGTGAATTTTTTGTTGTTGTTGTTGTTGTTGTTGTATGTAACGGTAATGTAGATTTTTCTTGTAGTTTACGACGTAGACT
>JAODUP010001275.1:0-30000 GCA_025642065.1 Paralvinella palmiformis | reverse complement strand
GGACACGATGACGATCATGTTTGTGAGTAGTACCAATCTAGGTGTATAATTTAATAGAATTAATTACTGTTACCTATATATTATATTCGTAAATTATCAGAACAAATATATGCGTGCAAGGTATAATTATATTTAACCATGACTCCATCTATATGACAATTATAGTTAGTTTATCTTGGTTGCAGCGTGTTTAAAAAAGAAGATAGACGTCATGGGTATTAGTCAGATAGTCTAGACTATCTTACTGGCAGTCGTGGCTTCTATCTTTTCTGTCATCGAATTTGTTCTCTCCCGTGGTCGATCAGTATGTCAACATAGCAAAATGAACACGTTCCTGTGGGTGTTATCTATTTGAACACCTCCTGGTACATTTATTTGAACTGACTCGCAAGTTATCAGTCAGTTGTCGGATAATATTACAACAAACACAACTCGTCAAGGTGGCACCTACTATTCACGGATTAGTTTTAGTTATATCGATAGATTTATAGAAAGCGTGATACAAAATGAAACCATCCGCACTCATGCAGCTAACAATTTATTCCCAAAACTAACGTCGCTCATATTAAACACTCCGGATCAATAAATCTGTTCACATAATTTCCTGTCTCCAGAATTAATTTTGAACGTTCATGGTCGAGAAATAAGTTTAATTTATTCGGTGCTATAAAACATTTGTCCCTTTCTGTTTCTTTCTTTGCGTCTGTGGATTTATTTCAATTAAACAATAATGTTAACGTTCCACCATTCATCACGTGACGCTATTTGTATAATGTTTATTGTGAATCTATTTGGATCCATGTTATGAGTGAAAGTTGATTTGGCCAGGGTATTATTAATTAAATTTCTCTAACCCACTTTAGATGAATTCATGAGTATAAATTGCGTTTCTCTTCCTGACAAATAATAATTGCCAGCAGAATAATCAATCGTTCTATCCATGGTATAATATAATAATAATAACAGTATTTGATAAAAGCGCCTTAATCAACCCAATATTGCTCTAAGGTGCTTAACATTTAAAACACAATTAAAATATATTCTTGGCTCATATAGATCAAATACATTTCATACATAATAGACTAGTTTAATATTATAAATACGCCAGTAAATCTGTTTTAAAAACTGTATAAAATATGTCTGTTTAAAATACTGCATGTTTAATGTGGTTTGGCAACTCGTTCCACAGCCTGAGAGCTGATGCTGTATTCCACTACATTGCTATATGGCTTATGGGTATCCTCAAGGGTGAATAGGACTCAGATCGGAGCATTCTCACGGGTATATACATTTCGATCAGATCGCTTTGATACACCGGTGCTGTTCCATTCAGTACTTTGAACGTAAGAAACGGGATCTTGTACTGTGATCTGAAACGTACAGGAAGCCAGTGCAGCTGGAATAAAACTGGTGTTATATGTTCACTTTTGCGGTTTGTCAGAGAGAGGGGGATATTATATAACAATGCATTGCCATAGTCCAGTCGATAAATAACAAGGCCTTGGACTAAAGTCTTGCATGTCTAATCATTTATGTACTTACCAATAAGTCCTAAATTTCTGGGTTCGTGTAGTCTTGTTTTGGACCTTTTTACTTTATATGTAGTTTCTCAACTTCTTGATGATTTCGTGGTAAGGACGGTGAACTAAGAGATGGAACAGCCTTATTTCAAACTAATCTGTATGCTACTGGCATAAAAAGACATATATACCGCGGTTCACTGATTCATTGATAATTTAAATAGGCAATAAATTATATATACACATATACATGCATATATATATATATATATATATATATATATATATATATATATTATATATATATATATATATATATATTATATATATATATATATATATATATATATATATATATATATATATATATATATATATATATATATATATATATATATATATAGCCTTATGTACAAGGGCTTGTGCTCAGTCTGAGGCAGCAGAGTGGGCGGTTTAATATTGAAAGGGTAAAGGCATCACACCCACATTGTTCGGTGAAGTAGTGCTCCTAAGCTCTTGACAGCTCATCGCAGTAAGGCATGATAAGTCATAACGTCTTGTCATCTTCACAACCACAAAAGACGCTATGCCTTCCAGCGATGATAGCTCAACTTGTAGATGATATAATTAATACCTCAGTCGGTAATAGGTGATGATTATTGGTGTTTTACGGCCACGTTTGTGCACATGGTAGGTTAAATAGGCGGCAGCCGGTAATAGGTAAAGGTGTCACAGGATGACGACATAAAACGCATCGTTAACGAAACATACCCAGCTGTTATTCGATGCCAAATTGGGTAGCCATTGAACTATATATATATATATATATACTATTATATCAACACTGCAACGTGTATGTTTTTATTTAAACATACTTAATACAACTCATTTCTGGAAATAAAATTATGACATTTTACAGACGTATCTGTGGTATAACATAATTAATATCACTCATTTTAATGTAATCTGAACATACGATGAAGCCATTCCACATCCACATATATTTTAATGTTTTCCAGTTTCTGCGGCAAATTAATACTCTAGATGAAAGCAGAAACGTCAACCCGGATACAACTGTGTCAATAAACAAAATCAAATGACTATGAGAACAATTGTGCCACGCCAATTCTAATATATCAGTGTCCGAGACCCCAGTATATTAATTTCAACCATTAGTCAAATGCTCGTATGCTTATTATTGTAATTCTAAGAGGAAAACGACTGCACATGCAGTATATCCTCCCCAAGAAGGCTGGTAGATCAATTAGAATAGCAATAGCCGAAATTGTAGTTATTTTACCTCTGTTAAGTTACAGATTTGGACGTGTGTTGAGTTACAGAATTGGACGTGTGTTAAGTTATAGATTTGCAATTTAAAATTAATGTGGACGTGCGCTTCGAGAATAGCAACTTCTGTTTCTAATGTAATTTATTGCCGGCTTCTGTTATCAGATCGTCAAATTATTTTGTCGATATCTGCATCGTCCATCAAACCAACAAAACAACTCAAATCTCCAGATGCCATTGCCAATTATATTGGCTCTCAGCTGACAAGTTTTCGAATTGATGTTTTGCTGCCAATGAACGATCCATCACATTCATTTAATCTTTGGGAAATTTAGACGCTGTGATTGATTGATTATTCTCTCTCTCTCTCTCTCTCTCTCTCTCTCTCTCTCTCTCTCTCTCTCTCCTGCTCTCTCTCTCTCCTCTCCTCTCTCTCTCTCTCTCTCTCTCTCTCTCTCTCTCTCTCTCTCTCTCTCTCGCTCTCTCCTCTCTCTCTCTCTCTCTCTCTCTCTCTCTCTCTCTCTTCTCTCTCTCTCTATTACTGCACACCTTTAAATAGAATCAGCCGAGAAAGGCACACAAATAAACATTACACAAAAAAAATATAAACATTTACCACTGAAAGGTTTCCAAATACTTGAAATATACAAATTAGTTATCACACATTTTATAACGATCTAGCCGTTACTATTTAATACCAATATGTCATCATCTGTATTATTGTCCTGGCATAAGTTTTTGTTAATTTAATCAGTAAAGGACTTGGATTAATATAAATCTTTATGTAGGTTTTTGTACAGTTTCAATAAAAGGTAGTACATCCCCTTTCCGACAATATGCAACAACCGTGTGTTGAGCCAGCTTTAAATAGTTGCATCAGCCACCTAGAATAACGCTTCAAATCGTTTTGCCTATCTTGAAAATTAGAATAATACATCAAAACCACCTTTACTTAAAGTGGTACTCTAAACACTAGATGACCATCCTGGTACAGAAGTCTTAAGAAACCTTTCGTTGTTTCAGTGCAGTTATCCACTGAAGTCATGATGTGAATAGAGGAGGCTGTTTTGTGTTTAGTAATGTTCCTGTCAGTAACTTACATCGGTATAGTCCGTCTACATCAAGGGATATTTCCAAGAATAAACATTAAAATTTTTTGTTTGTTGATTTATTAAGTGGCACTACTTTCAGCAGCTCTTCACTAAAATGCATTAGTCACGTCAACTGATTTTTTTAAAGTGGCATTCTCTGTTTCTGTGTATATAACAATCTGTCATAACTGGGAAATATAAATACTATATTAAATATAATTAATACCCCGATACAAAGCAATTATAAAGTAAAACTGAGAGTTTCTAAGAAATACAACTACCTGAATGTTTGGGGTTACCATTAACGTAAAGAACGTGCGTACCCATGTGTTTTCATTATCTCATGCCAAGAACATGGCAACACAACGGGAATACACAAAATGGATAGCAAAAACCCCGACAGATATGTGTGTGTGTGTGAGGGGAGGGGGGGGTTAAATTACTCGCTCAAAACAGATTTACACGTTATACATACAAAACAATACTTATAATAAAATTATTAGGAAAACAGTATCCTGTTGCTATATCATTAGAATGCTTATTCAGGAATATGCTGAAGAATTTCCTGTTAGAAATGGAGCAGCGTAATTCATTAGTGATCGCTACTGCATATAAATTTGTGTAGTTTAAAAAAACCGTAGTAAGCAACGAAAACACCGCTGGTGGGTGCATGACATAAACAGGAACCGGCTTCGACAAGGAGCACGCCATAATCCGGCAGAGGAGCTACAATTTGATGGGAAGAAATTCAAACAATGATTTAGGTTGACCAAGGAATCTAAAATCTAAATTCCCGCCAAATTGTTCGGGAAACAGATGGCCGTGACGTCATATTCTGGATTCCCCCATCCGTTGTTTTACCGGGTCGCCGTACAGATCGCTACATGGAGCGATTCAGTTTGCCGTATCCGCATCGATATGCAGCCGCGCGACAAATCGTATGCCGCATCCGGACCTATGGAAGGGCTCACGTCTGGCTACGTGCTCTTCAATGTTTGCCGTATCCGCATACCGTATTCCGCATGCCGCAAAACGAAGTAGTAATACTCCGCAATGGATTAATGTACTGGACCGAAATATCGCCTCAATTCTGAGTAAATACCACGATTTACTCAAACCTAACTACTAATTCCCCTACGTTTACGTTGATGTACTCTGTTAGTGGTTTGTTTATATGGCGTTTTCGCGAAGTATTAATGCCATTTTATGTTATTTTGTGCAGTTTACCTTTTAGGTATGCCTTCAAAAATCGTCAAAATGTTAGATGAATGGTCATAGAACGTTTATTTGCTGCTGGATGTTAATGTTTAGCTTTATTCATCTTCCATTAATTCAATATTCTTATGTAACATGTGGGAAAGTGTTTGGGAGCTGTCAGCCTTGACTGCTGCTAAAACCTCCGCTTTGTCAGGATATATAAAGTAATCGAGGCCAGAGAAAGCCACTGTTTCGACAACTTGGGACAAGACGCGGAACCCGGGCTGGTAGAAGAAAACTAAGTAAGCATCTTAAATCTATTAAATGAACTGCTGTCAGTCACGATGTAAGAGTTTTCCACAATAGAGGTCGTATAAATACGAGCCATCTTATTTCTTTAATTCACAGTGAGCCGGCGAAGGCTTCGTTTCATGATAATTCAATTGTTAATACACTGTTTTCCAATTTTACATCTAAACGTTACTGTGCGCCCACCTGGCAAACAAGTATTTACCTAGGTCTATTAATTTCGTAGTCTGCATATTAGTATGATGATCAAAGGGTTATGGTCCTTATATCAGTATATTGCCTAAATCTTCAATACTTAAAGAATACAGCCGTACCTGTGGCTGATTACGTTGTATCGTAAGGCACTGATGCATTAGCGTATACTAAAAAGTGGCTCGAAACTTAAACTGATCAGCTTACTATAAATGAGTTGCTTCCTAAATTTAATAGTTTAATTATATTCTACTATAACCTAGTGTAAATAATATAACCTGGTGTAAATAAACAATACAATACATCAGTAACATTCCATCGGTCACAAGACATGCAGCGTATTCCCGCCAATATAATCACATGGTTCGAGGAGTGGCGCCGAGGTCGGCTTCCGTTGGATCAGAAGACCTTTGTTTGTTGAGCAAGACAAATTGTTTAAATGAAGTTTTACCAGAAGCACAAGTATAACGGAAAATTTAATATATATTGGTAAGTTTAACTATTCATAACTATATACATTAATAGAGCTAAACTATGTTATATTACAGCAATAAACCTAACTTGGTATAACATGTAAACTTGATATTTAAACATAGCATCATATCAAATATCTACGTTTATGATCGTGATAGACAAGAACTAAATAAGTGACAAATCTTGCACATAAATATTCCTAGACACTAGTCTACAAAATGTAGCGTAATGGCCTCTTGTATCTCCAGGCAGGACGAAACGGAGATGGTGTAAGGTTTGTGCGGAGCGGCTTTGTTACACGGGTAAGTTGTTGCTACTTATTTCTACATAGTCCGGTTCTGCTGGCATAAATGTCATGTCACTGATCGTTTTATTTTTCATAGAATTTTTAATTACCGAATAAATTATATTACCATTGCATGTGATAGGCATACATAAAATTATGTTTCCCGATGTTTATATATTAGTATAATTATATATTTCCCAGGTTTTGTTTTGTATGTTGGTCATTGGGATCATTGTGCTATAAGTGCTCTTCTATACGCCTCGCTGTTACCTTTGAAGAAAGGAAGATTAGAAATAGGACGATAATTCTTCATCAATTACTTATACAACCCAGATCTCTTAACCAGCGGGGTTATTGTGGTTCATTTCAGACACAATGTCATCACTTACTCATCCATTGAACTATTGGTATTTGGCCATTATCAGTGGCAGTAAATGACATGACTTGTTCGGAGATTTGGTGATTATCTCCGTGCCCTCGATTTCAGAAGTTGGTCGAAACATTTCGCCCTTTTTTTCATTAAACATAATATCTGCATCCATGGCGATATTGCAGGAATTATTTGGGATATCAGAAATGATTGTTGTTTTCTTCACAGAGAAATTGATAAACTTGTCTGCCCGGAATTCAGCAGAGGAAAAATGTGGAATTTTACTTGACATCATATTCTTAGTTAATTTGAAGAGTGTTTTTATATCTTTACCACATTCCTCTATCTGTATGGAATAGAAACACTTATTCTCCTTGACTAGTAGTGAATTAATTTGTCTACAGAGATCCTTGTATATTTCAAAGTGCACCATTAAGGAAGGTTAGTGCCAGGTTATCTGTGCTTTCCTCCGAATTGTTTTAGCTGATCTAAGCTTCTCAGAGTGCCAAGGGGTTTCCAGTCTTAAAGTGATTATTTATTAACTAGAGGGAGCATTGTTATTAATGATACTTTGGTTACCTTTATCATAAGATTCTGGCAGCTCATCAACTGATCCCTCACATTTACTCAGCTGTTGGGACGACTGTGGTTCCTCAACAAATTCTTCAATATTTATCCCATTATATTTTCTGTCTGTGATCTTTCTGTCAATGCAATCGGCCTCGTTCATATTAATAACGATATGTAAAGCCAGATCATAGCCGAAGGATTTATCTTCGTACTGGTTCAACATCAAGCGTATTATTTACATGGAAATAATAGAAAAGTTAACAGTCAGTCCCGATTTCTAGAAAATGCCAATAATCCCCACTGCGTCTGCCACTTTTACGGGTAATATGATTAAACTCATAAGCTGCAGTGCCAGTTCCAATTACAACATAATCGGCCACAGGTATGGCATTATTCCTCAGTGATTTGAACATTCAGGCAACTCACCGATAAGGTACCTCAACTTTCTGATCACCATATAAGGATGTCGATGACATACATGTTATGAAAATTAATACTCCCTTAGCAAATCCTTGGCTGGTCTATGACGAGGGCGCATACTAACTTTAATAGATTTATTAATAGTATTACCAAAAGAATTAAACTTAAACAAAACCTTCTTCTGCTAAATACCAGTTAGAAACATATGATTCCTGGTATTTACACCAGATTTATTGGTATAATCATTTACATTGTGGCTGGCAGCAGTTAGCCTAACATATTTAATATGCCCAATTATCTCGCTGCTAGCCCTGGTTCCCCTTATTGTGGTTGAGACAAGCACGACTCTGGTCAAAGCCCTTATACTCTCCCGACTGGGTTATGGTAATGAACTGTTATATAATATCCCCTTCTCTCTGACAAACCTCTTACACCGAGTGCATTACTGTGTTGCAGGCATGTTACAGAAGTAACAAGAGCCAGAACATGTTTTAATGCTGTTTTCAATGCAAAGCGCAACCGAGCAACTCAAGTTCAATAAAGCACCAAATAAATCATTGTTATTATTATTATTATTACTATTATTATTATTATTATTATTATTATTGTTGTTGTTATTGTTGTTGTCGTCGTTAGCATCACCACTTATTGAACGTTCATCAAGCGTCCCTTAGTATATGCAGTTAGTTGTGATGAGGTCTAAATTAAATCCTCTATCCGCATGATCTATTTAACCTATAATCGAGAACACCGGATGTCAGACAGATCTCCAATACTGCGAATGCAGGTAGGCGAATAATAATAGGTATACATTCATCAATTTTCCACTATGATCATACACTAATTACTTACAATATTGAGAACAGATCTATGCCCGCAGGATAAGACACAACGAGATGTCTGTCGGAGTAACAAATGGCTCCACGGGTACCAAAAAACCCTGTATTTGACCAATTAATGGAATGTAGTTTTATACAAATGCTTAAACGGATAATAATACAAATACTACCTTGCTCACAACAGAGCTAAGATAGTACAACATGTAATAATAATAAAAATTAAATATGAACTGCATTATTTAGGCACACAACAATATGTTTATTAAATAGTAATATCATATACATCCACGAAAAAAGTATACTTTTGACGTCAAAAGATATAAAGTGTCATGTTTCTAGACAGGCTAACTTCAAAATCACTAAATACATTCTCTTTCTATGAAGTCCGGAGAACGATGCAGAGAATGTCTGTGTGTGCATATGCGGATGTGTATGTATACATGTGTGTGTGTGTGTGTGTGTGTATGTGTGTGTGTGTGTGCGTGTGCGTGTGCGTGTGTGTCACTGTGAGAGGGGGGGAAAATGATGAGATTGTGACTAAAAATATATTTGCTGCTCTATTATATTGTTCTCTGGTCTTTATTTTCGAAAAACGTCGTTTATAATATTTAGGTATATATCCTTTTGGTATTTTTTAAATTGTACAACAAAACACAATTTATTATGTTTATGTTGTTTACTGACGGCTACAAATAAATGCACATATTATTAATATTTAAGTAGAAGTGGAGGCTGTGAACAATCACATGGTCCTCATTCGGTCAAGGCCATTTGCGCAGTCTGCTGCAAATTGTTCCTTGGCTTTCTGTCACTATATCAGTAACCAGACACATCAGTAAAGTAATAAACTGTTAGCATTGATATGTACCAAGGATTCATTACACACGATGGCCCAATCTTCGTTGAATAGTATAATAATGGTGAGATAACCGCATGAAAGATTTCTCCTTTGGGCTAATACGACGACGGTGGCTCTCGTATTCCCAAGATCTAGGAGATATTTCATTTACCGGTGATCGAAGAGGGCCTACTTATTTATGCATTACTCCAGTAACTAATCTTCAATCATATGTCCTAGATGAGACCAGTCGCGGAATTAAGCTCACTCGGTGATACTATGATTTCTAGGTTTCATGTAACAGTCAGGGCAGTGTACATTTAGAAAGTGGTTTTCCCTTTGTAATTTAGCTGTGAGAATTATTTTACCAAATACTTTATTTCTACCTAATCGCTTGATGTTCCGTATATAAACATCTTTCGTTAAACATCTTTCCTAGAGTAATTCTCTATTTGTTCCCGTGACAATTATATTCTTCTATAGCTGAACACCAACCATACGTAAATACTACATTTCAAGTCCAAGTCCAATTTATACTAACATCCATTAACCAATTCTAGGTGTTAAGTCATCAACTCATTATTTACGGTGTAACTGCTAAGGCAAGATATAATCACGGTTTGTGTTGGTAGAATATAATCATAGCATTGATTAAATTATGTTATTAACTTAATCCTTCTTTTTTCAATCATATTAGGTGGTTAGCTATATGATAACCACGACATTTATTAAAGTGTGTTATTGGTGTAATCTTTAAGAAGATAAAACAATACAAAAACAACATTTGCTTACTAGAAGATATTACATTTATTTCAGTCAATATTTCATTAAGGAGTTTATCTTAATTTATTGTTTCTAATCCATAGTTTCCCTCCTTTAGTGTCATGAAATAAGTATTGGAGGGATTTCATTGCTGGACCCTATTAAGTCACTAAGACATTAACAATTCTTTGGGGACATAAAGCACTCAGATATTAACCGCTGCGTATTTGTTTACTAACCTCGTCGTAGGCGACGTAGGAGAGGCAAGTAACATCACTTAGTTAGCACCAAGGACACGCACATACACACACAACACACTGAGGAGGATTATGTGCATCAACTCACAGGCTATTATAAATAAGATGCGTTCCTAGTTAAAGATAATTTGTTTTTATTCTCATAGCTTTTCCAGCTGAACAGAGGAACAATATAATAAGTCAAGTTAAATATCTTCCCTCTCTGTATCTATCTATGTGTCTAGCTATTTATGTATCTCTCTCTCTCTCTCTCTCTATATATATATATATATATATATATATATATATATATATATATATATATATATATATATATATAAGTAGGGGATCCCAACAACAAATACCGGAGTCATATATAGAGATACCTTAGGGGCCTATAATTACACAAAGCGGCGTCTCAGGTGTCTATACGGATTTATCATTGGCATTGGAAACGAAAGTAACCTGTCTACATAGTCCATTTGCCGCTGCTATAGTTATAATGTCCGATAGTATAAGACTGTATGGTGGATTTGTCATCACATGGTGTCATTGATGAAATTAAGTTGGGTTGTTATTCCAATAACCTTGGGGACCTTTTTTATATGTAAATTAGTGCCCCCATTATTGAAAAATCTGTTTATTTAATATTGTCGAAACTATGCGCGATAGTTTCACAAAAAAATGGCATTAAACCTTCTATGAATAAAATTCTCGGAAACATGTATAATATGATTTATTCTAGTTTATAATATTTTGATTCATTTATTTGTCCCTTGTAAAATCAGATTAGTTTTCTCATTAATTGTTAAGATATGTTCAATAAAATGACAGAATTCTGATTTTAAAATCATCCACTATCAAATCATTGTTTTAACTACTTAAACTGCTCATATAAAACGTGATCTTAGCATTTTCCAATTTAGATGATTACTAATATAAACTAGTAAATATTTGTAATTCACATAAAACATAGTGATATAATCACGAAAAGGGAGATATATGTAATGGATAACTATGCTAAAACATATATATTTTATATGGTTGAAGTAGGAAAAACTATATTTTTGCGAACGTATACATATACTTAGCCCGCTAGAATTGTATCCCCTACTGGCGCCCTGATCATTATCATCATCCACCATCATCATCACCATCATGATTATCACTTATTGAACGTTCATCCAGCGTATCTAGTATATAATACTAATAATTACAAACTTCTATAGCGCCAATATCATCGAACAGAATCGAGCTCAGTGGCGCACCTAGTGGAGATTACAGAGGTTGGGCAAATGCATAGTCCGGGTACAAACAAATTTCCTCACGTAGGAAAACACACAAGTAATTCTCTCCCGGAGTAAGAAACAGTATCATAAAACAGTATTTGATACATTAATGGGATGTAGTTTGATACGACTGCTTAAACGGATAATAATACAAATACTACTTTGCTCACAATAGTACAACATGTCATAATAATAAAACTTAAATATGGAATACATTGTTTAGGCTCATAACAGCATTATAGTAATTTCCTATACATCCATGCAAAATATATCCGTTTGACGTCCAGATATATAAAGCTAGTTGGTTAGTATCATGTTTTCTAGAGCTGCTAACTTGCCAATCAATAAATACGTTCTGTTTCTTTGAAGTTCGAAGAAAGACACATCACTGACTTCGTGTGTCACCTGAATAATAATGGATTCCTGAAATGCGCAGGTCACGATTAAAGGGAGTCCCCTTTCAAAGGAGAGAAACACGATAAAACTCTTCCCTTAATGTTGAGGGTTTAGTGTGTCAGGCATAAACTGACAGCGATTCCTCAGACTGTGTTATTCTGGGAATGAGGACAATTCTTCCTGTTTATCCTTACTTTGCTCTGAGACTTTGAATGACTACTGCCTTTGCGAAGATGGTCTAACCCAAAACATAAAATATATGTTACGTATTTTCAGAAACCACCACTTAAAGAGGGAAAGCATAAAAGGAAGAATAATGCAACAGACGTAATTAGATAAAATAATACACTTACATAAATACATACATAAATACATACATACATACATACATACATACATACATACATACATACATACTTACTTACGTACATACATACATATATACACACACATTCATATATGAACACAAATATACATACATACAAACATTCATACATACATACATACATACATAACGATGCACATACATACATACATACATACATACATACATACATACATACATGTAAACATCCCTACATTATATACCACCTGATTTCTGATCTCATCGTGAACATATCTGAAAGGTGTTTCATCTTTGACATCGCTTCATTACCTGTGGAGGTCGCTCGGCCCATTTACACTACCATGTGTACAAAAGTGGCAGTAAAACATCAATCATCATCATCACCATCCCTACAGTGTGTGTTTGTTTGTGTATGTTTGTGTTTGTGTGTGTGTGTGTGTGTGTGTTTGTTTGTTTGTGTGTGTGTGTTTGTTTGTGTATATATATATATATATATATATATATATATATATATATATATATATATATGAGTGTGTGTGTAGGTGAGTGAGTGGTGGTGAGTGAGTGGTGAGTGAGTGAGTGAGTGAGTGAGTGAGTGGTGAGTGGTGAGTGGTGGTGGTGGTGAGTGAGTGAGTGAGTGGTGGTGAGTGGTGGTGAGTGAGTGAGTGGTGAGGTGGTGGTGAGTGGTGAGTGGTGAGTGAGTGAGTGAGTGAGGAGTGAGAGAGAGGGGAGTGAGTGAGTGAGTGAGTGAGTGAGTGAGTGAGTGAGTGAGTGAGTGTGTGTGTGTGTGTGTGTGTGTGTGTGTGTGTGTGTGTGTGTGTGTGTGTGTGTTTTAGCTGTGTATAATAAGGCACAGGCACAGAGAATCTCGAACCGTGAATTCAAACTCTGGACGTTCCTTCAGGGGACTGGATCCAGAGTGGCGACTTTTCTTGCTGAGACATGTGTAATGTCTCACCAGTCCCTAAGCCGCCAAGCAAAATCAAAATACGAATCACCTACAGCCGTGGAGTTTGGGTGTAAAACACCCAAGTCAGATCACGGCAGTAGTGAGAATGTTTAGCTTAATTATCTAAGCAGCCCTATTTATAGCTATTTTTCAATTGCTGTATCTTTCTTCAAAGCAATACTATATAAACTATATAACCCAATTGTTACCGTCTTCAAAGATCAGTTTTTACAACGGGCAGGCGTCACGAAGCGACTACTATTAAAACTAAAATATAAATATAAATACAACTATACATACATTAATCTAAAAATAAAATGTTCCATACCTCCACATATTGATAAATGTGTGCGTATACCTAAGCATGTGTCTGGTCTGCTCATCAGCCTGTGGGAACCAGCTAATTCGATTTTCGTACGCGACAAATATGTCACGCCCACAGGAAAGCGGCTACATGCAGGCTACGTACAAAAAGCGGAAACACGTAAAAAACATACCATTTGATACAACAGCTCGTAACAAACAACACGTGCGTGTGGTTCAATGGTGACTTGCTACATACATATCATAAACTATTTTGACACTACAGTTTACATTCAACAGTAATTTTCTGTGGTCCAAAAGAAACCTGTAGATAAACCATTTCGACACCTCAGATGCTGACCTCAGCTTTATTCTGGGTTCGAATAACTGAATAAATCCCACCTATATGAACCATGTATCAATACACGTCCGACTGGTCTGGCGTCGAAGTTCTTCTCTAACCTAAGTGCGCCCTTTAATGCCTCAGCGTGTTAACAAACATTACAGTTTGTTCATAACAAAGAGAATGTACACTAACACAGTATGGAATAAAGGGTTAAACTAAAATAAAAACAAAGTAGCAATACCGCACAATGGATTATTACTGGACTAGAACGAAATATCGTCTCAAACCTGAAAATATTGTTTTCTGAACCTAACCTAACCCTCATACTTTTCCCTTCATCACTAAGGAACGTTCATTCCCCTTTTTAGCTCCCTAAGTATATCAGTTAGGTGTGGTGGACAAAATTTAAAAGCGCCTACCCACTTGATCTATTTGACCCATTGAGAACGCGGTTTCACAGATCTCCGATACTGCGAATGCCCGGGGATTATAATAGCTATACATTTAACAAATTTCCTATATCAGTGTAATCTAATTACTCATAATAGGGGAAAAAACTCTGTCCGCAGCTTAATACCCATGGAGATGCCTGCCGGAGTAACAAACGACTCCAGGAGTATAAACCCATCAAGCAGCATTGTATGAATTAATAGGTCGTTTCGCCAGACCACATAAGAGGAAAAATATAGATTCTACATTATACATAACAAAGCTAATAAACTCAAACATGTTCAAAAGCATAACTTTCTTCATTGGTGTAATAAGGAATCTGGAGGGAAATAGATAAGATGTCTGGCACGGGAATGTGCGTTTTAGGGTACATAGTAAGAGGCAACAGGCACAGAGCATCAACATATCTAAACATCCCGAAAACCTACCTCCATAAATCTAAATACAACTATACATACATTAATCTTAAAAAAAAATTTTATCCAAACGAAATATCGTCTCAAACCTGAATAAATACTCGATTTACTCGAACCTAAACTAACCCTCCTACTTTTCCCTTCATCCAAGGGAACGTTCATTATTTAATTTAGCGTCCTAAGTATGCTTTTGGTGTGGGGATCTAAAATTAAAGGCTTTCCCTTGATCTATTTGACCCATGGTCGAGAACAGCGGATTTCAGGCAGATCTCCGATACTGCGAATGACACGTCGGGATTATAATAGCTATACATTTAACAAATTTCCTATATCAATGTAATCTAATTACTCATAATATGGGAAAAAAACTCTGTCCCGCCCCAAAACCCCCCAAAAAAGGAGTATAAATCCATCAAGCAGCATTGTATGAATTAATAGGTCGTTTCGCCAGACCACATAAGAGGACAACAATATAGATTCTACATTATACTTTATTTCGTACGACAAGTGACCAACATCAGCAGATGTCAATCAAAATCCTAACTCCATTTTACGTGTTATGAAAACATATAATATAATGATGATATTCTATTATTATTAAGATTCCTTGTTGATATGCACTATTAACTTCATAAGTAAATCAGATATAAAGCCTAAGCCTTTATTTCAAGTTTTTGTATTTAGTACATGAACAAAAAAAAGCATTTTCTTGTTATAACTTGGTGCTGTTGATTAGTTTTATTTTATACGTATTGATATAATCAAAATATAAGTTAAAAGGTTCTCTCAAAAATTTGGCTAAGACTAATTTCATTCAAGCATCATTCATCATAAAACAGATCTACTGAAACAACTTTCATAAGTCGCTAAAACGTCATTTTTGTTAGTAACGATCACCAGGAACTTCCTGCAAACATTTCTAGCACATTGTTTTAAATTTTACCGAACCCAGAATACGAATTGTATATTTTCTTCTTTTTTCTGTATTTGAACAGAAATTCGGTTACCTGTTTGATGAATTATACTCTTTTGTCAAGAATGTCAAATTAACTCAGTAATATATTCATATTCCGACAGTAACTCTGAAAGTCTAAGCATCTTCATGGATAAGTACTACTTAGGGCTGGAGCTGTGTTAGATATTGAAAGCGTCATTTATTGACGAACAGAATCTCAACTATTTTTAGCGTTCACCAAATAACACGATTTTCAAAAAGGTGACATTTCCCCCATATAAAATCACATACGAGCGTTATACATATTATGGTGGCGAAGATGATGATAATGATAATGATATCGGTGATGGTAGTACCAGCCTTTCACTAATAATTGGAAGCAGAATATATCTACATTAAAAAAGAATGCACATCAACAATGTGCATCAACACATAATGTATCAGGAATGTTTCAAAACAAGGAAGGATCCTTGTGTAAAACATATTGCGAGATCAATTTTGCTGTACCTCATATAATACCTTTTGTTTCCTATTTAGCATAGCAGTTGATTAAATGTATTTTCCTTATTTTTTATTACAGGATTACAACAACATCTAAAGTTAGGTAAAAATAACCATTATTATTATTATTATTATTAGTAGTAGTAGTAGTATTAGTAGTATTGGCAATTAACCTTGAAATACAATCTATTGAATAAATTTAGTTTTTTATCCCAATGCTTTACATATTTAGCGTGACGTCCAATAAACACACCTATTTGGTGATATTGGTGGAGAGAAAGGCCTTTAAAAATATTTTTGTCGGCTCTAAGCAACTGCCGGCATCGGGATTTATCTTTACATATCACGTGCTGTAAATAGTTAGTCAACAGATAAAGGATATAGCCCATAATATTGAAACAGGCTGTGAAGAATAAGAGTAGCATTTTCAATTATAATAGAATAAGAGAAGGATGGACAAAATGAGGCATTGTAAATGTAAATGTTGCTGTTTTATGGTCAATTTTGCGCATAAGGTCGGCTAAATGTGCTAAGAAACCTCCAAATGTAATGAGGGGAAATGAAAGATGAAACACCCTTCAGACATAGCCAGGCCGGGGTTTTTAAAAAAATATTGAATTTACTACTATATATATATATATATATATATATATATATATATATATATATATATATATATATATATATATATATATATATATATATATATAATATACATTTCACTATCATTATCGTCAACTAGTGATCTTTACCAACGATATGTAAATACATGTAACAGATCATTGTGTTCATCAAGATAATTTTGGAGTGGGAAATTCATCGAACCTCATAAAAACATTTCAAGTTCAAGTCCAAGTTAAAATATCTTCCATATACCACTTTAAGCGCTAAGACTTCAGCTTAGGCTTCATGGGGTACGGCTAAAGTAAACAATAATCACGGCTTACGTGTCTAGAAGATAGTCATAGCATTTATTAAAGTCTGTTATTGGAGTAATCTAAAAGAATATCACATTTTGTGTTACGAGAACATAGTCATGGCTTTTATTAATGTCCACTAATGGCTTAATTTGTTTGAATCACGTTTAGTTTTCTAGAAGATATCCATCACATTTAATAAACAGTGTTGGATGTAATCCGAAACAAACACAAAAATAGCATTTGTTTACTAGAAGATATTATATGTATTTCATTAAGGAGTTTATCTTAAATTATAGTATATAATCCGTAGTTGCCCAATACGTATTGGATGGTAACATTATAATAGCGTCTGACAATTCACATGATTCAAAGGCCATTTCATTGGTTTTAACGCCTTTTCTATTCTCTAGCGGACATATCATACTATATCAACCTGTCCATTATCGTATGTGCCGTGACATGTAGAAATACGGTGCTGTCTTACTCAAATCACTAATCAACTAAGACGCTAACAATTCCATGGGGGCATAAACCACTCAGATACTGACCACTGCATCTTTGTATATTAACCTCATCGGTGGTGACGTAGAAGATTATAACTTCAATAAGTCAGCACCAAGGGACAAAACTCTCTCACACACACACACAGAGAGAGAGAGAGAGAAACACACAAACACAGACACAAACTCAGATGCACACACACTGAAGAGCAATATGTGCAACAACTCATAGGCTATTCTACCACGAATACATGCCTAACTTAAGATAAACAGTTATTTATTCTCATAAATGTTCCTGCTGAACTCGGTTAGATGAACATTATAATAAGTCAAGTTAAATATATATATATATATATATATATATATATATATATATATATATATATATATGTGTGTGTGTGTGTGTGTGTGTGTGTGTGTGTGTGTGTGTGTGTGTGTGTGTGTGTGTGTATGTATATTGGTATTGTTAACAAAACAAATTGGTAGGCCTCGAGGACCTGTAATGCCACAAAACGGCGTCTCAGGTGTATATACGGATTTATCATTGGAATTGGAAACAATATCAGCCGGGTCTCTACTTGAATAAAGGCAAGTCAAATGACATGCTTTCCGGCTTCTAACAACATCACTGCATATCTATATGCGCGCCCGTGTGTTTAGGGTGTGTGTATATATATATATATATATATATATATATGTATATGCGTGTGTGGGGGGGGGGTTCGTGTGTGTGTGTTTTAGTGTACATATAAAGAGGCAACAGGCACAGAGCATCAATATATCTAAACATCCTTCGAGACCTACCTCCATAAATCTAAATACAAATACAACTATACATACATTAATCTAAAATAAAATGTTCCATACCTCCACATATTAATAGATGTGTGCGTATACCTAAGCATGTGTCTGGTCTACTCATCAGCCTGTGGGAACCAGCTAATTCGCTTTTCGTATGCGACAAATATGTCACGCCCACAGGAAAGCGGCTACATGAAGGCTACGTACAAAAAGCGGAAACACGTAAAAAACATACCATTTGATACCACAGCTCGCAACAAACAACACGTGCGTGTGGTTCAATGGTGACTTGCTACATACATATCATAAACTATTTTGACACTACAGTTTACATTCAACAGTAATTTTCTGTGGTCCAAAAGAAACCTGTAGATAAACCATTTCGACACCTCAGATGCTGACATCAGCTTTATTCTGGGTTCGAATAACTGAATAAATCCTACCTATATGAACCATGTATCAATACACGTCCGACTGGTCTGGCGTCGAAGTTCTTCTCTAACCTAAGTGAAATTCAAGCCCTATATATAGCCTCAGCATGTTAACGAACATTACAGTTTGTTCATAACAAAGAGAATGTACACTAACTCAGTATGGACTCACTGAAGTGATTTAACTAAAATAAAAACAAAGTAGCAATACCGCACAATTGATTATTACTCGATTAGAACGAAATATCGTCTCAAACCTGAGTAAATACTATGATTTACTCGAACCTAACAGCTAACCCTCCTACGTTTCCGTTCATCACTAAGGGAACGTTCATTCACGCTTAATTTAGCGTCCCTAAGTATATGCAGTTAGGTGTGGTGGGATCTAAATTAAAGCGCCTATTCACTTGATCTATTTGACCCATGGTCGAGAACAGCGGATTTCAGGCAGATCTCCGATACTGCGAATGACATGTCGGGATTATAATAGCTATACATTTAACAAATTTCCTATATTAGTGTAACCTAATTACTCATAATATGGGAAAAAACTTTTGTATAATATTTAAAGTTACATGGTACCATCATAGCTCATCAAAATTACCCATCTGTAAATATGGTAACCTATAATCCCATAATGTCTAGTAATTTAGCATCGGGTGGCGTGATAGTTACTGACATAATGTGGTTAATACCTCGATAAATCAATGGGCGCCATGTTGGCGCTGTAGTTACGTCATTCAGTATTAGTAGATGTTGATGAATACCCAATCGGTGTAAACGACTTCAGATTGGTTTGTAAATTTTGCATGACGACACAGATAGTTCCTGATGTATTACCATCGAGTGTCACAGAACTGAAATTCGACAAAACAATCCAAATCTGTGGCTCCATCAGTAATCGATAATCGATTTTTGCTTAGAAAAGAAGCTCAGTTTCTTTGCGATGACAATTACTCAGTGTGCTATGAGATATTTTTGGGAAAATGCTTTACCGTTGCACGTGTAGTATTGGTAGTGTTTGGTAGTTCCCTTGATATATTGGTCAGAGCACAACATCTGGAAGTCGCTGAATCACATTTACTAGTAGTCCCTGTGTCTGTGGGAAGGTTTATTTCGTGAACAAAGTATTAAACCTGATCATTTTAATGGGTGATACATCGCACAGCCAATACTATATTTGTTTTCAAAAGTGTACTCATTAGATCTCCACCATGAAGAACTTAATGGTCGTAACATATTTATCTAATACGGATCGCTCTTTTCAAGATTGTATTGAGATGTTTAATGTAAATTAAAATATTTATTAGTTTATCTAACTTGAAAAATGCTAAGATTATATACAAGCTAAACATGAAAAAAATGAAATCAAAATAAAGTTATATTATACATTCCTTAGTAAATATGGCCATTTTAATGAAGCGAGTCGATATATGAAAAAGCAATTACATGAATAGGCATCAAACGTTATTCCAAATGGGAGATTAAAAATTGGTTATAAATGTGTTATACCTCACAAGCAATAGCTATGTCTGTTGATGAACATCCTGACATGTTCAACTTGTTTTACAAAATCATTGTATCACGGATTGAGTGTTCGCGTTGTTTAAATCCCAGACTGGTCTGAGCCAGAACACATGATCGAAGGCTAGTTCCTGGATTAATGTGTAAATAGGTCGTCTCCTCTCAGCAGTGAATGAAATATCCCATAGATTTGGGTTATATTAGATCCACCGTCATCGTATTAGCTCAGGGAGAAATCATTTTTGAAGTTATTACGTTATTATTTTACTATTCATTGAAGACAGGTGACGTGTCTCGCTATTGATATAGTAACAAGGGACAGTTTGGTGCAGATTGTGCAAATAGCCTTGTCTGAATGGGCTCCTGTTTACAGTAATTATTCACAGCCACCACCTTTTCTTGACATTAATAATATGACCATTTAGTTGTAGTCGTCAGTAAAAACGTAAACAAAAACTAAACAATTTGTGTCTTGTTATAAATATTAAAAATCCAGTTGTATGAAGTACCTAAGGAATTTAAAACAGGTATTTTATTTAATATAGATGATCATAATCAGATGATAAATCACTTTGTGTCATAAGGAAGAGGAAGTAAACTGTAAATCGTGCAACGTTTTCAAAAATAAGGATCAAATCGAATACCAAACAAGTAATATATAATAATACAACGAAGATATTTGTAGTCACAAGTTTCTGATCACATTGTACACACACACACTATAAATATATATATATATATATATATATATATATATATATATATATATATATATATATATATATATATATATATATGATAGTAGTAAATTCAATATTTATTATAAACCCCGGCCTGGGTATGTCTGAAGGGTGTTTCATCTTTCATTTCCCCTCATTACATTTGGAGGTTGATCAGCACATTTAGCCGACCTTATGCACCAAAGTGGCCGTGAAACAGCAACATTTACATTTACTGTGCCTCATTTCGTCCTTCCCTTACTCTATGGCAATTGAAAATGTTTCTCTTATTCTTCACAGCCTGTTTCAATGTTATAGGTTGTATCCTTTTTACAGCACGTAATATGTAAAGGTAAAACCTTACTCCAGCAGTTGCTTAGAACCGACAAAAATATTATTAACGGCCTTGTGCTCCGCCAATATCACAAAATACTTAAATATGTAAAGCATCCTATCGTGATATAATGTATTTCGGGATAAACATAATAATGGCTAGTTTTATCTAAATTAAGATCTTGCTGTCACACTGTGATCAAAAATAAACAAACTACGTTCAATCAACTGCTATGCTAATTAGGAAGCAAAAGGTATTATATAGGATACAGTATGTTTTTCGCAACAATATATATTACTGAATCCAGACAATGAGGCAAATTTATTCTCTTCCTTGAAGAATTTAGAACATTTTATTGCTGATATTCGGCTATGGATGATTCAAATCTTCTAAAACTAAATGATAATAAAACAAATATTTCATATTTGTCATCACCACATTGTGTTAAATCCCTAAAGACACCAGAATTACAAAGAGGTGGATCTTCGATTACCACTAATGGGTCAGTGAAAAATCTACGGATTATATTTCAACATGTCTTATCAGTATGCCGAGCTGCCTACTACCCACTGTTTAAAAACATTCTTGACACAAGAAGCACTTGTAACAATAGTCCATGCCTTTGTTACATCTCGTATAGACTATTGTAACTCCCTGTTATATGGCATATCTGATTATAACATCAATCGCCTTCAGCGAATTCAGAATAGTGCAGCTCGCATACTGACAAATACTCGAAAATATGATCATATCAGCCAAATTCTTCAAATCCTACATTGGCTACCTGTTAGACAGCGTATCCATTTCAAGATTCTGTTAATAACTTATAAATCTATTAATGATATGGTGCCAGAATACCTGTATGAACTGTTGTCCATTAGAAAATCATCCCGAAAACTCAGGTAATCCATTCGAATACGACTGCAGGTGCCAGTGTCTCGGCTCAAGTCATATGGTGATTGTATATTTAGCGTTGCAGCCCCCAATTTGTGGAATAGGTCGTCGGCAGATATTAGAAATGCGTCGTCTCTTGAAATTTTTTAATATGTTCTAAAAACACACCTGCTCAAGGTTGCTTACACAGATAAATAATTATTATCTTTTAAATTACTTAAACATGTTTTTACAGACATATTATTTGGGATATTATTTGAGCCTTTGAATGGCTCCTACTAGTAAGGGCGCTTTATTAAATATACATTATTATCATTAGTATCATTGTTTTTACACAAGCAACCTTCCTTGCTTTGATACGTTCTTATCAATATGTTACATTATGTGTTGATACACATTGTTGATGTGCATTCTTTTTGAGTATAGAAATATACTGCTTTCATTTATTAGTGAAAGGCCCGTAGTACCATCACCTATATCATTATCATTATCATCATCTTCACCTTCATCATATGTATAACGCTCATATGTGATATTAATTTGTATGGGGGAAATGTCACATTTATGAAAATCGTGTTATTTGGTGAACGTTATAAATAGGTGGAATTGCGTTCGTCAATAAATGACGTGTTCAAAATCTAATTTGAAATACTTGACTATAGATTACCCTTCATCGAGCAGGTAACTGAGTTTCTGGTCAAATAAAGATTTCTTGAATTACTCTAGGACAGGGGTTTAATGTAAGACGTTTTGGTAGAGGCACGTGTTTATTGGACAGCTTCTAAGAGTTGCCAACTGACCACACCGAACATCAAGCGATTAGGTAGAAAGAATTAAGTAATGGCGAAAATAACGCGCTACGTCATTGTCGGAGATTGTCTTACGTCAAAACCGTATCTACGTTTTGGACGATAACATAATTTAATTTCTTGATGTTAAATATATTTGCCGTAATTAAATTTTATCGATTACACCTATTGTCTTTATGAGGAATGCATTTTAGTGGTCCAAGATTGAGTAATAAAGTTATTTTTGACTGAATTTAGAAAGACAGCGTATATTTCCATTTCGTAGGTCTGTTACCATAACATGTTAGCCGATAGTTATGTCTATTCCCCACAATGACAACGATGTTGCTAACAATGACATTGGGATTTTGGTAGGTATTTCTAAGTAAATGTCTGGACAGAGTAACGTTTCAAATAATGGATATAAGTTTGAATGAATTAATGGTTAATGTCAGGTATGATGAAGGACAAATAAACAAGTGATAATGTAAAAGGTGTAGTCAGTCTTAATGACGACTGTAGAGAATACTTATTAATAAGTACAACCAGTACACACACACACGCATGTTCGCGCGCGCGCACGCACGCACCCACGAACATATACACAAATAAAGAGACAGAAAATGAAACTCGTGTTTTAACATCAATGAATTTTCCAATTCAAAACAGTAATCATTGCATCCAAAACTGGCATTGAGCACGCTTGTTGTACTGTATCTGCTCGTGATGTATGAGTAGTTACATTGGAGCACGACGAAATGCCCACCGTACAACTATTTCCAGATTTGAAAATATAATCGGAGACTCTCACTATGTAATATCAGACAAGCTCAAAGTGAAAACAAAGAAATCAAAATAAAGTTATATCTGATACAAGCTAAAAGTGAAAACAATGAAATCAAAATAAAGTTACATCTGATACAAGCTAAAAGTGAAAAGAAAGAAATCAAAATAAAGTTATATCTGATACAAGCTAAAAGTGAAAACAATGAAATCAAAATAAAGTTACATCTGATACAAGCTAAAAGTGAAAAGAAAGAAATCAAAATAAAGTTATATCTGATACAAGCTAAAAGTGAAAACAATCAAATCAAAATAAAGTTATATCTCATACAAGCTAAAAGTGAAAAGAAAGAAATCAAAATAAAGTTATATCTGATACAAGCTAAAAGTGAAAACAAAGAAATCAAAATAAAGTTATATCTGATACAAGCTCAAAGTGAAAACAAAGAAATCAAAATAAAGTTATATCTGATACAAGCTCAAAGTGAAAACAAAGAAATCAAAATAAAGTTATATCTGATACAAGCTCAAAGTGAAAACAAAGAAATCAAAATAAAGTTATATCTGATACAAGCTCAAAGTGAAAACAAAGAAATCAAAATAAAGTTATATCTGACAACAATATAAAAGTGAAAACAAAGAAATCAAAATAAAGTTATATCTGACAACAATATAAAAGTGAAAACAAAGAACTCAAAATAAAGTTATATCTGACAACAATATAAAAGTGAAAACAAAGAACTCAAAATAAAGTTATATCTGACAACAATATAAAAGTGAAAACAAAGAACATCAAAATAAAGTTATATCTGACAACAATATAAAAGTGAAAACAAAGAACTCAAAATAAAGTTATATCTGACAACAATATAAAAGTGAAAACAAAGAACTCAAAATAAAGTTATATCTGACAACAATATAAAAGTGAAAACAAAGAACTCAAAATAAAGTTATATCTGACAACAATATAAAAGTGAAAACAAAGAAATCAAAATAAAGTTATATCTGACAACAAGATAAAAGTGAAAACAAAGAAATCAAAATAAAGTTATATCTGACAACAAGATAAAAGTGAAAACAAAGAAATCAAAATAAAGTTATATCTGACAACAAGATAAAAGTGAAAACAAAGAAATCAAAATAAAGTTATATCTGATACAAGATAAAGGTGGAAACGAAGAAATATTTTAATGTCCTTAGTGAATGTGACCATTTTTGACATCTGAAAAATAAATTAGCGGAATATTTATTAAGCGTTATAGGAAAGATGTATATAGTTAGTAAATAAATTGTTGTGGGAGATTAAAGATGGTCATAAATTTTTCATATCTTATGACCAATAGCTATGTCTTTTAATGAACTTTCTAGCATGTTTCACTTGTTTTACCAATTCCATTACATGTAAATGTGGATGTAGTATTTTACCATGTTTACAAAATATTGGCCCATTTAGCCTACCTTGTGCACAAAAATGGCCGTAAAACACAAATCATTATCATCATCTTTTAACAAGCATAGTAGAATTCTCAAATATCTTTTAATGGGGTACTACTCTGTAGGTAACTCCGATTTAATAACTGACACCAGGAGTTATGGTCAAGTAAATTGCCTGTGGCGTTTTAACTTTCAATATTTGGGTTCTGCTCAAGAATAGCGTGCGAGTCTTGATCTAGATGCCTCGGAAGTCGATTCTATTTTTCTCGATTTTGTCATCATCCTTTGAAAACCAACTTTCTAGAAACTGCCTTTCGGTTGCTTACAATTTAAATATTGATATCTATTTACCGACTGATTAAGTAGAATTAAGAAAATAGAAACATGCTAATTACTGTGTTTCGTTTAGGAAAAACACCTTCACCAGATTAATATGTTCACTTTGATCTACTCTCTGGGATCAGTGCTCTAATTAAGATGCTTAAATTATCAGATGTCAAAGTATTGCATATCATTGTTATCAAGTGAATGTGACTATTACTAATATTTTATTTCTGTTTCATGAGGATAATAAGTTATCCGATGCCATATAACTGTCACCACATATACTAATTTCAAAGTAAGGAAGATAGAAGATCAATTTGCCTCGAATTTGTTACTTAATCTTCCATTGAGGCATACATTATTGAATCAATACAAAACCATAATAAATATATATTAATTAACATAAGGGTATTAAAAAATAGAGTTTGGTCCCGTTTTGAGAATCTGAGTTAACCATGCAAGGATAAATTATTATGATTATTTATGGTTATTTATAGTTGTGCGATTGTTAATTAAGTCGGCTGAAATGCTTGCAAGTTGTGAGCTGAAATGTGTACCCGATTTACATATCAAAGCGTATTTATCTAGCGAAGAATAAATACAAAACCAGTAAAAGTATTCAAGTTAAGAATGCTGTCACGAATAGCACATGATCGATAATAAAAACACAAAACAGTCACATGAGAGAATATATTAATGGGAAATAAAATGAACAGGATTAAGGCTTTTGTTAACGGAAGAAACGTTCCCACAGACAGACACAGGGACTAGTAAATGTGATCTGGCGACATCCGGGTGTTGTGCTGTCGCCGATATATCAACTAAAACACTTAGATATTAGACACAAATCAAACACTCCCAGGATTACACGTATCAAGGTAAATCATTCCCCCCCCCCCAAATATCTCCTAGCAGACTGAGTAATTGTCAACGCAAAGAAACTCTAAGCAAAAATCGATTATCGATTATTGATGGAGCCACCGATTTAGATTGTTTCGCTTGTTTTCAGCTCTGTCATTCGTGAATTGGTTGTAGCAACCGACGACAGAGAAATCGATTAGATCGTGTGTTAATAACGATAAGAGTCGGCGGTCATACATCAAATTTAAACGTCTGTTTCATTTAAAAAAATAAACAATCAAATATAAAGTCGTTTTTAAATGATTAGGTATTCATCAACATCTGCCAGTAGCCCATGACGTAACTCCAGCGCCAAAATGGCACCCATTGACTTATCGCGATATTAATCACGTGGTATTCATCAGTAACGTCACCCCCCCCAGGAGAAGCATATACACCCACGCACTGACGCACGCACGCACACCGCACACGCACACGCCCACACGCACACGAACGTACACACACACACACATATATATATATATATATATATATATATATATATATATATATATATATATATATATATATATGGTGTTTGTGTGTGTGTGTGTGTGTGTGTGTGTGTGTGTGTGTGTGTGTGTGTGTGTGTGTGTGTGTGTGTGTGTGTGTGTGTGTGTTTAGTGTACATAGTAAGAGGCAACAGGCACAGAGCATCAACATATCTAAACCTCCTTCGAAACCTACCTCCATAAATCTAAATACAACTATACATACATTAATCTAAATATTAAATGTTCAATACCTCCACATATTGATAAATGTGTGCGTATACCTAAGCATGTGTCTGGTCTACTCATCAGCCTGTGGGAACCAGCTAATTCGCTTTTCGTACGCGACAAATATGTCACGCCCACAGGAAAGCGGCTACATGCAGGCTACGTACAAAACGCGGAAGCACGTAAACACATACCATTTGATACCACAGCTCGCAACAAACACGTGCGTGTGGTTCAGTGGTGACTTGCTACATACATATCATAAACTATTTTGACACCACAGTTTACATTCAACAGTAATTTTCTGTGGTCCAAAAGAAACCTGTATATAAAGCATTTCGACACCTCAGATGCTGACCTCAGCTTTATTCTGGGTTCGAATAGCTGAATAAATCCTACCTATATGAACCGTGTATCAATACACGTCCGACTGGTCTGGCGTCGAAGTTCTTCTCTAACCCAAGTGAAAAGTTATATCTGACAACAAGATAAAAGTGAAAACAAAGAAATCAAAATAAAGTTATATCTGACAACAAGATAAAAGTGAAAACAAAGAAATCAAAATAAAGTTATATCTGACAACAAGATAAAAGTGAAAACAAAGAAATCAAAATAAAGTTATATCTGACAACAAGATAAAAGTGAAAACAAAGAAATCAAAATAAAGTTATATCTGATACAAGATAAAGGTGGAAACGAAGAAATATTTTAATGTCCTTAGTGAATGTGACCATTTTTGACATCTGAAAAATAAATTAGCGGAATATTTATTAAGCGTTATAGGAAAGATGTATATAGTTAGTAAATAAATTGTTGTGGGAGATTAAAGATGGTCATAAATTTTTCATATCTTATGACCAATAGCTATGTCTTTTAATGAACTTTCTAGCATGTTTCACTTGTTTTACCAATTCCATTACATGTAAATGTGGATGTAGTATTTTCCCATGTTTACAAAATATTGGCCCATTTAGCCTACCTTGTGCACAAAAATGGCCGTAAAACACAAATCATTATCATCATCTTTTAACAAGCATAGTAGAATTCTCAAATATCTTTTAATGGGGTACTACTCTGTAGGTAACTCCGATTTAATAACTGACACCAGGAGTTATGGTCAAGTAAATTGCCTGTGGCGTTTTAACTTTCAATATTTGGGTTCTGCTCAAGAATAGCGTGCGAGTCTTGATCTAGATGCCTCGGAAGTCGATTCTATTTTTCTCGATTTTGTCATCATCCTTTGAAAACCAACTTTCTAGAAACTGCCTTTCGGTTGCTTACAATTTAAATATTGATATCTATTTACCGACTGATTAAGTAGAATTAAGAAAATAGAAACATGCTAATTACTGTGTTTCGTTTAGGAAAAACACCTTCACCAGATTAATATGTTCACTTTGATCTACTCTCTGGGATCAGTGCTCTAATTAAGATGCTTAAATTATCAGATGTCAAAGTATTGCATATCATTGTTATCAAGTGAATGTGACTATTACTAATATTTTATTTCTGTTTCATGAGGATAATAAGTTATCCGATGCCATATAACTGTCACCACATATACTAATTTCAAAGTAAGGAAGATAGAAGATCAATTTGCCTCGAATTTGTTACTTAATCTTCCATTGAGGCATACATTATTGAATCAATACAAAACCATAATAAATATATATTAATTAACATAAGGGTATTAAAAAATAGAGTTTGGTCCCGTTTTGAGAATCTGAGTTAACCATGCAAGGATAAATTATTATGATTATTTATGGTTATTTATAGTTGTGCGATTGTTAATTAAGTCGGCTGAAATGCTTGCAAGTTGTGAGCTGAAATGTGTACCCGATTTACATATCAAAGCGTATTTATCTAGCGAAGAATAAATACAAAACCAGTAAAAGTATTCAAGTTAAGAATGCTGTCACGAATAGCACATGATCGATAATAAAAACACAAAACAGTCACATGAGAGAATATATTAATGGGAAATAAAATGAACAGGATTAAGGCTTTTGTTAACGGAAGAAACGTTCCCACAGACAGACACAGGGACTAGTAAATGTGATCTGGCGACATCCGGGTGTTGTGCTGTCGCCGATATATCAACTAAAACACTTAGATATTAGACACAAATCAAACACTCCCAGGATTACACGTATCAAGGTAAATCATTCCCCCCCCCCCAAATATCTCCTAGCAGACTGAGTAATTGTCAACGCAAAGAAACTCTAAGCAAAAATCGATTATCGATTATTGATGGAGCCACCGATTTAGATTGTTTCGCTTGTTTTCAGCTCTGTCATTCATGAATTGGTTGTAGCAACCGACGACAGAGAAATCGATTAGATCGTGTGTTAATAACGATAAGAGTCGGCGGTCATACATCAAATTTAAACGTCTGTTTCATTTAAAAAAATAAACAATCAAATATAAAGTCGTTTTTAAATGATTAGGTATTCATCAACATCTGCCAGTAGCCCATGACGTAACTCCAGCGCCAAAATGGCACCCATTGACTTATCGCGATATTAATCACGTGGTATTCATCAGTAACGTGTGTGTGTGTGTGTGTGTGTGAAAAAAGGCACAGGCA
>JAODUP010001274.1:95000-148586 GCA_025642065.1 Paralvinella palmiformis | reverse complement strand
CCTTTTTTAAAAAATTTTTTTTTAAATTTTTTTTTATACCCGATAAATATAATTCTGGGATTATTTCAATTTCAAGATTCCTAAAAAGCGATAGTTTACAATTTTTGTTTACAGATTCAGTCCATTCCTGAAGATAACAATCTTTAACACGTTGCTTAAATTCAAACATAAATAATGATTCATTACCAACTCCTGTGTTCTTGATTGTTATACTTAAATGTTAGCTTAATAATGTTAAACCATTGAATTGTCTGTGATCAGTAGGGGTGACAACAAAGGGGACTTCACTTCAACAAGAACATCAAACTATTTACTTTATCTAGAATATTCACAGTATAAATTATATTATGACTATATATATATATATATATATATATATATATATATATATATATATATATATATATATATATATTATATATATATATATATATATCAAATAAAAAAGTTACAAATATTATTATGTACATTTGGTATAATGCGTGTCCTAAGAGTGAACACTATGCCAAACATCTTCTAAAACCTTATAATATATAATTAATCTCTTTGTCTTTTAATTAGTTTAAGCTACTTTATAATCACTTTGAAGCAAATACATTGAATAAAGTAAATACTTATGTCAGTTGTAATTTTTGAATAATCAACAGAATATATAATAATTATGTTAAAGCTATATCTCCGAATTAGCACATTAAAATATTAACTGACACACACACACACACACATATATATATATATATATATATATATATATATATATATATATTGCCGTAAAAGCATCCAGATATGTCATATTTAAGAATATGCAACGCTATAAAGATCAGTCTTAAGACTGAAAAATATTTACTGAAAGACAACGTTCTAAGTTAATCTGGCAGTTACTTCCATAACGTTGGTGCTGCGTAGTGTAATGATTACTTACCAAACATCTTATGGCTAACAAACGACAGTAACAAGAAGATTGAACCTGCTGACCTCGATGTCCTTGTAGGTGGTATGACATCAGCATGCTACAGATATGAGGCGGTGACTCTTCTTGTGGAGCTTTATAGGTAAGTATACTGATCTTAAAACCTACTCCAGATCTAACTCAAAGCCAATATAGACTCTTAAGTACTGGTGTGATAAGTTCATATCAGCCTCTCCTTGACACAAGCTACTTTTGCAGTGTTTGAAGGTTTTTAATAGAAGCATCCAAAATCTAGACAAGAATGACATTTTCAATAATCAAGGCGAGCAGTCATAAAGGGATGATCTAGCTTCCTAAAGGCGTTTGAAATAGGAAAAATCTGGCGCGCTTATTTTATATGAGAAGCTTGAGAATTACATATTTGTCTTGGTTGATAGATGAATGAATATCAATGACATCCTTCAAAGGGACAGTCTCAATATTATGCTTCTTTATGGATGTTGCCTTTACTTCGTCATCAAAGTTATTAACGGAAATGTATGGTTTAGAGGGTAGCCATTTTTTTCATTAACCTTTGATACAAATCTAGGTATGAAATCCGCCTATATTTCTTGTATTCCGATGGGTTAAGCGATTACTTCTTTATCAAAGACTTAACCGATGCACTTTCATGGATTTTAGCAATTTATCCGAGGTTGGTTCAATATTGATAATATCAGCGATGATGGGCAGTAGGGTATCCTTACATTAGTTTAGGATCCAGGTAGGAATCGGATCCCTAGCAGCCAATGCTCCAGAAGCTGATGATATGATCTGCTCAACATTTAGAACTTAGATAAGAGACAACGTAATACAACTACTAACAGCTTTGTCAACCTTAAGTTGTGGAAAACCTGAAGGAATCTTTTAAGATCCTGTTCTTCATGATTCTGTACGGATACGATTGATCCCCTAAAAGATAAGTCGTTTAATAATGCTCCCAATCGAGTAGTTGGGGTCATACAGCATAATGGGGAACTATGTGGGCGGTTTTGGGGGCATTCACTAGGTCGCAGCACAGATAAACCCGGTCCAAAACTACTTTGTGCTTCCGGAACCCCAGGCTTATTCTCTTTGATTCGGTTGTTTGGTTAGTTAAAATGTCAATTTATCTGTTGTGATATTTACTCCTAGAGTATTGCAGTCAGCATCCGGGGACTTGCAATTTCCAACAACTAATTTTTAAGCCTGTGACACATTCTTGCTTTTGACTAAAATATAAAGTAAAATTCTCTATCAGAGCTTGTTACATTGCTTATATAGTCAAATGCATTTAATATTTGACTCCTGCCCTGGAGGAGTTAATCAAAATAGTGTGTACATAATTGAAACAAATTCTCCATTATTAATCACTCCATAACAAATAAGATGTTATATAATCCTCGGTATTTAATACATTAAACCTTATCTGTCTAGCATACCAATAGGTCCAAAATTAGGAATAATCCTGTTTAACTTGATAAGTAGAAAATTAGAGCACAGATATAATAAAAAAGAGATGGATAATTTGTTATAATTAAATATGTATTAATAAAAGCTGGACAATGTTGTTCATGTGACAATTTTTGTGAATGGGAAAGATTATGTATGCTAATGGAAAGATAATTTTTTGTGCACCAAGTTTTTCACCATAAGTTAGAGTTTGGTAGTTAAATATTGTTCTCATTCAAGAAACTAGCAATCTATGACAAAACTGGTTTTATATTCCATTTTTTTATTTAACAATATATAGCAAATACACCATCACCCAGTATTACAAATTCATTAAAACAACTTGCATGTGTGTTATGCATGAAGAGGGATGATGGTTTCTTGATCAGGCATTCAGTACCGTCAACAATTACTCTTGTTGTAGTGAATTTGGCTTTGAAACCATCTGGTGCAAAGAAATGTACCATATCACAGTCAGGCCTTAGATATACCTCTATCCACTGCAATGACATGAAGCGGGTCGATGTATAAAAATATTGTATACATCTGACTTCAGTGGAGGATTTTATTATCTAGTAATACACCATAATTGGATAACAGGGCATTGATATGGCATTACAAAACCAAAAAACTTACCGTGTGTGGTTTCTATAAGGTAGTCTGTTGCAACAAAATGCTCATACTGTCAGTGTCACAGCACACAACAGTCAACATTGCTATTCCTGGGGTCTTTTCCTTTCGGCTAAACACATCATATATCATTCACCCATGCACCGTATCTCTTCGTGTCACCGTGAGGGAACCGATGGCCTCCATTATTATAAAATATTGGCACACAACTCTGATTGGAAGTCATTATAATAAGTAATTTAGTCAAAAGTATTCACGCATAAGACACCCTTTTTGCTTGGTCTCAGGTGCTGCCACCTGGGGAATAGCTTTCCACAGAGTTCCCCATTGTTTTCGATCGAGCACTTTATCCAGGAATGTTAGCAGAACTGTGTGATTTGGATCATCTTTTGAGCATCTTCTCATCGTAGTGTGATTGCTTGGAACTAACTATCAAGCTGCTCAACTTCAATCTGATCTCACAATACAGATCATCATGAACAGTAAGCTTAGTCCGACGATATAACACGGCCCAATTAGCCTACCATGTGCACAAAAGTGGCCGTAAAACATCAATCATCATCATCATCATCCGTCGATATAATCGTTGGCACTTAGGATGTCAGTTTGGGGTCCTTGTCACATTCGCATTATATATATATATATATATATATATATATATATATATATATATATATATATGCCTAGATTACATAAACCACTGGTTATAATTTAATTTAAATGTTATGAAATTAATTATTAAATACCTCATATAGTGGTAGAAATATTCATTTTGCTACTGACAGAAGCAAGAGATGCGTTATTAATTAGGAATGTACTAATTTCTCTATCTATAACATGTTAATGCAAACACAAACATTTGTAATATTACATGTGTATTCTTTGTTCTCAACTGAGCAGGCCTATATCGGCCTATATTGTTGAGGGGTAAACTCTAAATGAACTTAAATTATTTTGTGTTAATATATGATAAACGGACATGATGAATATATGATGGAAACTTGTAATGAAGTGTGTAATGGTTGCGTTATAATAGCTGTATGTGTATATATCCAAATAAATAAAAATTAACGGACCATGGCATGACCCGTAATTATTGTGTGTGATAATTGATGATAAATTGACATGATGAAAATTATGTTTATGCATATAGTTCATATATATATATATATATATATATATATATATATATATATATATATATATATATATATATAATTGTTTTCACACACAAGAAAATTGGCTGTGAAATGACCTAAACAACGTTCAATTATTTTCTGATCGGGTGTGAAGTGATCGTAAATTATAGGTTGTGAAGTGATCGGGCTGTAAAATTTAGTGTTGAATAGCCAGAGTGTAGGTGCTCATTTCAACAATGCGGCATACCTGTACACAATCACATGTGTACCACCAGAGAGCTTTTGATTATCTGATAACTGCACCCGGCCACTAGATGCGCTGCTGGTTCAAAATCCAAAATGGTGCGTCAGGAGTAACGCCTTTCTATATATATAAGATCTCTGGTTATTATACGAGATGTAACAAAGACATGAACACATTGCTTCTCTGTGTCAATAATTATTTTAAACAGTGTATGTTCTCAAAATGATAGTAAACAGCTTAGCATGCTGATGTGACATGTTCATACATGTTACTACATTTGTCAAAAATAACCTCTAGAGTTTTTACTGTAATGCTTGTCGGGATTTAACACGATATGGAAATGCCAAATATATAATATTTCCTTCATCATCATTTAATCTTTGAAGCTTTTGAATCATCCAAAGCCGGATATCAGCAATACAATGTTCTAAATTATTCAAGGAAGAGGAGAAATTTAACTCATTGTCAGGATCCACTGATATATACAGCTGTGTGTCATCAGCACACAAGTGATATTTAACCCCATATCGCTGCGCAATGATCCCAAGAGGACGGGTATACATTTTGAAAACTAGAGGACCAAGAACTGAATCCTGTGGTACACCAGATAACAAAACTGAACATCAGATACAATACCATGAACAGACACTCTCTGGCAGCGTTGTTTCAAATAGGATTGAAACTATTTAAGTACTTTACCTGACAGGCAGAACATACCAGTAAATCTATAAAAAGTACATTATGGTCAACTATATCAAATACACCAGACAGGTACAGAAGAACAAATATTATTGGCCTACCTTGATCAATTGACATAACAATATAATTTTCAGTGCTATGACACATTTATATACAGACTGTGGTGATTCATGACAGTTGTTATTGACTAAATATTTGTTTAGATGGAAAGAAACTGCCCTTTATATGACATTAGATAAAAATGTAAGATTTGAAACAAGTCCATAATTGTTTATAAAAATTACAATGTTGTTAATATTATTATTATTATCATTATTATTATTATTATTATTTTCATGAAACTAGTTGCCGATTGTAATACTAATTAATAAGTTGTACAAAATCTTCTACTAACAAAATCGGGGAATAAATATTATAAAAGTGAAATGGTGGTATAAAGATGACACATTGGACAAGTAATTGTATTGGTACGCGAATTTGTTTGGTATCTGTTAAGCCATTCTCTTGTATATTTCATTCCCTTAAGTTGTTATCAGAATATAATGTTTAAAGTTTACTTCGTGCAGTCACATCACCTTGTATGAACGATAAGCATGACAACATGTCAGTTTTCTAAGTTAATAAACACGTAATGTGAGAAGTGAACATTTTAAAACTAATTTTGTCAAGAATTATTTTTCATAAAGTTAAAGATGATTTAATATCCAGTGTTGAACCTAGAAAATTAATTAGATAACAGTTTGATATTAGTGACGGTTGCCAATTAAGCTAATAAAATTGGTAAAATAAACAAAATCGTGTTCGTAGATATTATAAATATCAATATTATCCCCTTTATGCCTTACCTAAATTTAAAATGATTTATTTGCTCTGTATTAGTATGTTAGGTAAACTTTCTGATGCCAAGAACTTTCGATAATATTTGTTATATGTGTTATATTACAAAATTGTAGTTGTACTCATAGCTTGCCATAACCTGTAATAAATTAGCTAGGATTTAATGAAAAATAATTTTGGATATGAATTTAAATACCTAAAAATACAGGTAAATTAATATATACAAACTTTGTATTTTACTGAATTTTACTAGATTAGAGTCTTGGAAATAGTTTTTATAGTTTAAGCCTGCTACTTGAGCTTAAAAAAACACAGTAACAACCACTGACCTGAAAGAAAACTAGACCGAACACGGCCGCCGATTTGATGGCAAACAGGTCCCAACTTCCGGTCGGGGCAAAAAGGAATGGCGAAAACTTTTTGGATCGTTGCTTGCATAGGCAGTGGGGGTGGAAGTAATACAAAAGGAATATCTTTTCATCGATATAAGGAACACATTTAAAATAGCTATTAAATCTTAACTAAATCTTAACTATTATTATATTTAGCCTATTCGACAAACCCAGGCTGGTCTCTGGCGTTTGATCCCAACTAAATTAGATCTACGGACTTGCATAAAACGACATTTACATATCTGATGGCATATAAGGGGATAGTAGTAATACAGATTATTCCCTGCACAAACAAAATTATAATGTACACATCACAATAAATGTCCGTATCAATAGGTTCAAAACTAGAAGTGCAGCCGCTTCAACGTTGTTTTTTGCCCCTACCTGGGTATCCTTTAACGTAAATTATTATTTCTTAAAAACATAATTATTCCCCCAGTTCCAGGTATTTGACATTTTCTCAAATATTACGTTTATCCTTCCTATGCCTACCTTTATATCTTTAAATAAAAATCCTCTGCGCTTCCGAAATTGCTCACATAAATATATTTTTGTAGTTCGTCATAACGTCCTCACTTCTGTTTATGATTCGTGCTTTGTCTCATCCCTTCACCAGTTATACCTCATTTTGTGATTGTATTGCATAGATCTTAATGGCTACTTTATGATTAGGTCTGACTTACACATGTTGAGAGCATTATCTTTATCAATAACAGTAATCAGATTAACGTCAGTGTGACTATTTTATTATGTGTTGACATAGGAATCATCTTTTATACCTACACCTGTAACATAAATACTGATAGCGTTTGAGCAAAACCGTCTGGATTTTCATTAAGAATTTGGCTATAGTAGCTTAAGTAACTGTTATATTATATATATATATATATATATATATATATATATATATATATATATATATATATATATATATATATATATATATCAATACACAAAAATTGCTCAGAACTGTATATACAACTTTTTCAGAGTTTAGATAGTGTTTTATTGGTAAAGCCTATCAAACAATAAAGTTCATTGGATGCATTCACAAATAAACATTTACAGAGGAGCTGTAGATAATACTCTAGGATATAAAGCTAGTTTTATTTTGACAGAGTTATAATGTGATCCACAAAACAAATTAGTCTATCCAACCAACAACGATTTATGGATACAATCAAAGCATGTGGTCTACAACAACATGTACATGAACCGACTCATGTGCTCGGCCATACATTAGACGTCGTGATTAACAGGGACACCAGTCACATCATATCGGACGTTACCATCATTGATCCTGGACTTTGCGACAACCTTGGGAAACTGACACGTGACCACTTCGGTGTAGGATTCAACACCACCCTGGGCAAACCTGCTCAAGTGCAGAAGATTGTTTCATATAGAAAACTACGTGCCATAGATGTGGAGGCTTTCAAGCATGCTATCGCAGTTTCCTCCATGTTACAAACTATGCAAGGTAATGTAGATGGTTTGGTGACTGCTTTTGCAAATGGATTAACATTACTTATTGATAAGCATGTATCTCTTCGTATTAGAACTGTTACATAGCGTCCTGATTGTCTATGGTATATTACATGAAGCTAAACATATCCTACGGAAGCTGGAACGACGATGGAAAAAAGAGTCGCTTGACTGTTAACCACCAAATATATAGAGATCAATGTATTGTGGTGAATAAACTCCTAAAATAAACCAGGATAGCTGACTATTCTGAAAAGATCACTGCCTGCGCCCATGACCAGAAGGGCATATACAAAGTGGCCAAACACCTGCTTGGTGACAAGGGATCGACATCTCTTCCCCAGACAGGGTCTTCCAGTGAACTAACCGAGATGTTCAGGACTTTCTTTATTAATAAGATACAAAACATTCGATCTGACCTCCAGACAGATCAGATGCACGGTATTGACCAGGACGTCGATACCTCATCTGTAAATATACCACTGGAGAGGTTTACTCACGCCTCAGAAGATGAAGACTCTCATCATGAAGTCGCCTACTAAATCCTGTAGTCTTGATCCGGTGCCCACATGGCTTCTAAAGCTGTGTGTTGGTGAGTTATTCCCTATCATCACCGCGATTGTCAATGTCTCCATGGATAGTGCCTCCAGCATTTAAGTGCGCCCATATACGACCACTATTTAAGAAACCAACACTCGATCCAGACATTCTAAAAAATTACAGACCCGTATCCAACCTTCCGTTCATTTCCAAGGTATTAGAGAAAGTTGTAGACACACGTATTGAATGCCACCTGGTGGATAATGTACTTCACGAGTAGCTCCAGTCAGCTTACCGTAGATTTTACTCGACCAAGACGGCACTTCTGAAGGTACAAAGCGATATCCGCGAGTCTCTCGATAATGGTTTTGTCACAGTGTTGGTCATGCTCGATCTGTCAGTTGCATTTGATACTCTCGATCATGGAATCTTGTTGAGTTGCTTTGAGAATGTATTCGGAATCTCCGCAGCAGCTCTCAAATGGATAGCATCGTACCTTACCGACTGCTCCCAGATAGTGGTCATAGATAGCGAGCACTCTAAGCCAGTACTCCTTAAATATGGTGTACCACAAGGCTCGGTACTCGGCCCGAAGAAATACACCATGTACGCTAATAGTCTAGGAGCCATTATCGGTGGCATGGACTTTCTTACCATTTTTATGCAGATGACACAGCTATACATCTCATTCAAGCTAAAAGAAGACGCTGTGAAAGCACAAACCCTCTCACTCTTACTGACATTGAGGGATGGATATGTACAAACATGCTCAAACTGAACAGTGACAAGACGGAAGTTATGTTGTTCACTGTCTAAGCATAAAGCCATCCATATGTAAAACGTTACTGTTTGTTTTGGTGACATTAATATAACATCAGTGAATACTGTGAGGAACTTAGCTGTTATCTTTATATCTGTACTAAATATGGAGCAATAGTTGAATACTATCTGTAGGTCTGGCTATCACCAACTCCGCAAAATTGGGCATATTAGGCGTTACTTAACAAGTGATGCAAGTAAGTCACTAGTCAATGGGCTTATGACATCACACTTGGACCACTGTAACGTTTTGCTCAATGGACTGCCCCAGACCTCCATTAACAAATTATAACGTATACAGAAAACAGCGGCACGGATTGTAACCCGAACATCAGGCCGGAGTCACATTACACCAGTATTGAAGTATCTCGATTGGTTACCTGTTAAGTATCGAATGCAATTTAAAATCCTACTGCACACGTATAAAGCCCTACATGAACAGGCTCCAAGATACATATCTGACATTTTGACAGTTTATCAACCAAGAAGAACACTACTACGTTCGATGGGTTTAGTGACATTGGTGGTTCCAAGAGTTAAAACATCTAGCTATGGCGAAGCTATGGAATGCACTCCCAGCTCACATTCATGAATCCAAAACACTGAACATTTTAAGATGTTGCTGAAAACGCATTTGTTCTCCATCCATTTTGGTGTTTAATTTGGTATTATATTTGTTATAGCTTATATATATGTTTTTCCCCATAAGTTTATGTACAGCGCTTTTGAACAGGCTTTAAGTATGAAAAGAGCGCTCTATAAGTTTGGTATAATAATAATAATAATAATAATAATAATAATAATAATAATAATATTAATAATAATATTTTAGGTTGACGACCACTATCTTCCCGTTTGATAAATACTTAGATTCTAAATCGATTTTCATATTCATAATTGCCCCAAGAAACCTACAATATCTGGCTAACCTTGTCTACACTCATGTTTTTCCTTTTACATGTAGATTCCTTTCTTATAACGCTTCAGTGTAAGCCTTTCTATCTTTATATGAAAAATATTGTTTACGCGCATGGAGATTGTTGCGCACGGTACTTAATTTAGAAAGTTGACGTCGTGTATGAGAGATTCTACTGAGTCAAAATTTAGTTAAATGTATGCAGATTAATATAATAGAATATGTGGATTGAGCTTCATCTATTGCCTAAATTCAATCAGGCTGCCGTCAACCGGAAACATCCATTTCAATGGTTTCTAGCATAGTTTGTAAGTGAACACGTAGATTCCTGGTAAAATACTTCTGCAAATTGTATATCCTAAAATATTAGTACATGTTCCGCATATAGGCTTCTTTGGACAGAATATATTTAATATATACAATTATATTTGAGTGTTCGCAACAAAATATCTATGTGACAAAAATCGCTCAAACAAAACTTATTTGGCTGTAAGCAATACACATAATCCGTACAGCGGTCCAGCAGTGATGCTTGTAAACGACTGTTTATAAACGGGCCACAAGAATAAATGTTTGCGTATGCCATAAGCTGTTAGTGTATGTTTAAACCAATCAGCGGCTTTGTAGACGGAAGTATATTCTAAATAACTTAAACAGATATTGCATACCGAAAAGGTATTTTTGAGAAGTTTTAATTGTAATCTATTGTTGCTAATCGCGTTATAATTAAAATCTATTGCATAGAATAGAGAGCCCTTTATCTAGCTTATTGTGAAATCTCTCATTTCTTAACAGGATTTACTAGATTATATTTATAGAGTCACAAAAGACAGTTTTTATTTGATGTCGGCTAGACTATATATTCAACGTATATTATATCTAACGTCTATCATTTTCAACAACAAACTGTTCTTGTCCTGAATGATCATCCTGTCTCTTAATACAGTTGACGCCCTTAAGTTGGTTACTCTAGAAGTTCGATTACGTTATATTTACGTTGTCTCGGACCATCAACGATTTAGGGCCTTTTGTCTAGAGACAATCTTGCCGAAATTTGTCAAACGCTTTATTACTAATGATGAGAGACATTGGAAGTAGTAGATTAATGTCAGAAAAATGTAAATATAGTGTTGTAAGGCGATTTATTTACCGTTTCTTTTAGTTTTGTTTGTCTGTGCGTCCGTCTGTATGTTCAAAGTATGTATGTATATATGTATGTATGTATGTATGTATATATGTATGTATGTATACCAGGGTAAATATCAGTATGTGATATGACTTAGTACACGTCTGTCTTCTTCAACCAGGGCCTGTCCCTTTTGTGTGAATAATTCATACTTCATATTATTTTATTTCAATTAATGGCCACAGAAAATCAACAATAAGATATATCATAATGTGGGTTTTTAATGTCAGAATTACGATCATTTGTGCACTAAACTACAGTGTGACCTTTTTACAGGATTCCATCATTCAGACGCAAGTTTTAGCTTCAAACAGAAGTTGAGAGAAAAAGTTTTATTCAAATATGATAATAGTGTTATTCTATTTATATCAAATATACTACAAACAAATTATTATTTATTATCTCAGTTCTGCAAATCAGCAACTGAAATTTTCTGGTAGCTTTGTAAATCTATCACAACATAATATATATATATATATATATATATATATATATATATATATATATATATATATATATATATATATATTGAATGTGGTGGATTTGATGTAGATTTACATAAAAATACAAACAACAATTGTTATTTCTAATACACACAAATATAAACAAGCTGTCAAAACGTCGTATAAACAAAATAATAAACCTAACCATTGCATTTGAAAGTGCTTAGAGCATCTCTTTGGCTTATATCAGGATTATGCATCGATTAACACAAAAGACGTACGTTGGGTTCTGTGTAAACACCTTATTGACAAACTCTAGTTAGTTAAAGTAAATACTTCGGTACTCCACAAATATAGACCGTATTTACTCCAGACAGATATCGATGATGGTGTATAACGATTTATTGATTTTTTGATAACGTACACTCCACCATATTTCAACGATATATCATAAATATATTATATCAGACTTTGTTACGTCCAGGACGATAGTAAGATCCTGTTTTATACTCCAGACGATAGTACCAAAACTAATAATCTCATTATACATTATGTATTACAACAATCGGATGACTGTTCTATCTACCTTGTTACATCGTTATATATTTAACACGTTATAGTTTGGTATCTGATATGATATAATCAAGGAATGTATTAGGTATATTTCCCATCATGTTGTTACTGTCATCTTGTTGTTCATTGTTATATTTACGCTGTCTAGGACCATCTCCGACGTAAGATGGCGGCGGTTGGTCCACTGTTAGAGAGAACTTGCCATCACTTTCGAAATTATCCAACGCTTTATTGGTAAAGGCATTTATCCCGGATTGCTGAGAGACGCTGGAGTCTGTTGATACCTTTTGAGAGATTGCAGACACGATTTGATGAGAAGTAAGTTAGCTTTAGTGTTAAATAGTGTTTCTATCTTTTGCTGATCTATTTCTTTATGGTGATTAGATGGACGGGGAGTGGCTTTTGAATCTCTGAGTAATTTTATTTCAGGACCATCATAAAGATTCCAAAATATCTACAACGTTACTTGTCAATTTCCATCTCTCTCTCTCTCTCTCTCTCTCTCTCTCTCTCTATCTTCATCTATCTATCTATCTACCTGGGTATATATATATATATATATATATATATATATATATATATATATATATATATATATATATATATATCTGATTCAATCAGCACACGGAAACAGAAACGTATGAGGATTAGCTATTAGGTTAGAGTAAATCATAGTATTTACTCAGGTTTGAGACGATATTTCGTTCTAGTCCAGTAATAATCCATTGTGCAGTATTGCTACTTTGTTTTTATTTTAGTTAAATCACTTTAGTGAGTCCATACTGAGTTAGTGTACATTCTTGTGTGGTGAACAAACTGTAATGTTTGTTAACACGCTGAGGGTATATATAAGGCTTAAATTTTCGCTTAGGTTAGTGAAGAAATTCGACGCCAGATTAGTCGGACGTATGACGATGCTTTTTGACGATGTGTGACGATGTTTCATATAGGTAGGATTTTTTCTGTTATTCGAACCCAGAATAAAGCTGAGGTCAGCATCTGAGGTGTCGAAATGTTTTATATACAAGTTTCGCTTGAATCACTGAAAATTGCTGTTGAATGTAAACTGTGGTTTCAAAGTAGTTATGATATGTATGCAGTAAGTCACCAAAGAAGCACATGCACGTATTGTTTACTGCGAGCTGTGTTATCAAATGGTACGTTTTTTTACGTGCTTCGCTTTTTGTACGTAGCCTGCATGTAGCCGCTTTCCTGTGAGCGTGACATATTTGTCTCGTACGAAAAACGAATTAGCCCCGGTCCACAGACTGATGAGTAGACCAGACACATGCATAGGTATACGCATAGATGTATCAAGTATGGAACATTTTATATTTAGATTAATGTATGTATAGTTGTATTTGTATTTAGATTTATGGAGGTAGGTCTCAAAGGATGTTTAGATATGTTGATGCTCTGTGCCTGTTGCCTCTTTATATGTACCATAAAAGGCACATTGCCCGTGCCAGACATCTTATCTATTTCCATCCAGATTCCTTATTACACCAATGTAAGAAAGTTATGTCGTTATTACAACATGTTTGAGTCTATTAGCTTTGTTATGTATAATGTAGAATATATATTGTTGTCCTCTTATGTGGTCTGGCGAAACGACCTATTAATTCATACAATGCTGCTTGGTGGATTTATACTCCTGGAGTCGTTTATTACTCCGGCAGGCATCTCCATGGGTATTAAGATGCGGAAAGAGCTTTTTCCCATATTATGAGTAATTAGGTTACAGTGATATAGGAACATTGTTAAATGTATAGCTATTATAATCCCGACGTGTCATTCGCAGTATCGGAGATCTGCCTGAAATCCGCTGTTCTCGACCATGGGTCAAATAGATCAAGCGGATAGGGACTGGGAAGATATTACACATGACTCAGCGAGAAAAGTCGCCACTCTGGATTCAGTCCCCTGGAGAAACGTCGGGAGGTTGAATTCACGGTTCGAGATTCTCTGTGCCTGTGCCTTATTATACACAGCTAAAACACACACACGCACACACACACGCACACGCACACACGCACACACTACACGCACACATACGTGCTCACACGCGCGCGCGCGCACGCACACACGCGCGCACATACACTCGCACATACACACACTCACATACACACACACACATACGCGCGTGCGCGCATGCATACACACACAAACAGACAACCAGATAGGCGGGATATACTAATACATTTCCAATTCCTATTATCTCTCATCGTCCCACATTCTGCCCCTCAACCCTACCCGACCCCCACTTATAGCCCATACCCGACCCCCACTTATAGCCCAAAGGTAACTATATACTCACGTTATCGCCGTCAAACAAATTCGGGATATCCCTCAAATCCTTTTTAGACCATCCATATCTGAGAGCATCAAGGCTCTTATCTCTAATACAACACAACAGTCGATCAAAGAATGGTATGTGTAGATATGGCTTCGCTTTTTGGGGTTCCTCGCAGCCTAATGATAGATATCCGATATACAACAGTAAGTATAGACATTGATAAAAGTAATCTACATAATCTGCACATTAGTCTAGACTTCAGTGAATGGATTGATAACCTTTCAAAAAGACAGTGTCTGTTTTTGGTAACGTACACGGCGAAGTATACAAACGGGGCATCAATAGGAATGATTTTATTTTCCATTTTTGTTGATGTTGAATTCGATGAAAAGTGTCAAAATTTGGGCCATTGATCATACGAAGAGTGAGATAACCTGACGGGGATCAGTTACTCAAAGATCTGTCTATCTTATATGACTTTCAGGTTGGTATAAAATGTTCTTCAAACGATCAGCCACGATACATCGGCATTTTCGATATGTTTGTGTATTTAATTATATCTTATGATTGCCGTTAATTCGTACTTAATAATTATATTACTATCTGTTGTAACCATCGATATTAGGCTTTATTCAACTTAAAAAGGCTAGGTAGACATCACAAGGCTCTAGTTAAGGTGAAGGTCATCCAGTGGGGAGTGTTCATTTTTTACACAACTGTCAGAACCGTGCAGAGGGCGCCATTGTATTGTTGTTACTTTAAATTAAACTTTATGTCACTATCTAAGTTCATTATGATCCTGTCGGAGATACAAAAGTTGATTTCATACAAAGCAAACCTATTTTATTTACGTACTAATTATTTCATTTCTTTCATTTTAAATAGAATTTTCGCGACAAAAATTAACCATTAAGTTGTATTAGCCAATCGAATGTTTGTCGAGCTGCAAATCTCGCGAGATTTCTGATGCAGTGTTATCCTAAATGATAATGATAAGATATTTATCACTGTTAGGTTCTGCTAACACGATCGTCTAAATGATAATAAATCCTCAATGTGTATGTTTTTTGTTGTTGCGTTAGTTACAAAAAAATGGGATACACTGTACTTAGACCTACATTTGGGGACATTATATTAGTCTGTATTATAAAGATCTCTCTCTAGTTAGATAAGACCACATCGAAAAGAGGAAGCTTGTATTTAGCACTTCCGGGAGAATGATCTGGATTTACATGGCTAAATGTCTTATTAAGATCCATAAACTTGATTCGGAATTTGGGCCACACAATCTCGCCTAACTAGGATCAGGATTATAAGTCCTTTATACTTGCATTATATAATGCTGATGCACTCGATGCCTTATTTTATGGGATATCGTGATGGCTTATATCTGATGAGACACTTACCTACAAACAAGCTGATAAATAGGCCAAGTAATACGGTGATGGCCAATCCAAATGAGGAGTAATACAGATAAGATATTGTATAAAATTTGTCTAAACCTTCTCTGGAAATAGATAATAATTGTATTTGGCAGGATTGTCAACTTTATGCCTATATGTTCGCTTGTGGTTGTCTGTCTGTGTGTGTGTATTTGTATATATATTACAGTTAAACTGTATAATCAGGTAATATATATAATACCCGTGTGTATTAAATATCAGTTAGCAGTAATATACATATTACTGATTATACAGATTAACTGTAGCATATATATGTGTGTACATCACGTGCGAGCGGAGGTGTTTGCAGCCGCACGCACACACACACACACACACACACACACACACACACACACACACACACACACACACACACACACACACACATATATATATATATATATATATATATATATATATATATATATATATATTTCTGTATCAGTATATGTGTTAATACGTGAGCGTTTGTGTGTTATGGATTTGTATGTCTGTGTGTGTATAAAATAATTATTAGGATACATGTTGATACTTACGTATCTTCTGGAAAATAGTATGTCTTATTACTGAATCTGGTGGTTATAGTTAATACACATTCACTTGGTATTTAGTTGATGCATTTTTATGCCAATAATGTTCACATTATAAACTGGTATTGTAGCTCCTAATTATAATATATATTATATATATATATATATATATATATATATATATATATATATATATATATATATAACTGTTGTGTGTGTGTGTGTGTGTGTGTGTGTGTGTACGTATGTGCGTGCGTATTTGCGTGTTGGCTGGCTGGGTGGGGAGTTGGGTGAATAGGTGAATATGTGGATGGGTGGGTACGAGGCTAGATTAGTGAGCGAATAATTGTTTGACTGAAAGTGTGTGAGTGAGTGACTGAATGTGTAAGTGAGTGATGAGTTCAGTAATTGTAATAATAGCAAAATAAATATTACGGTAGTCATTTTCTATCATAGTCTAATGTTCCTAATCACTTATGGTACAGAAACTTAGATACCAAAGACGACTTACAACAAAATGAAACAAACAGACAAACAAACACAACCGACAATCAGACCATCTTCCTAACACTTACTATCCATTCAGCACAAGGAAATAAACCTCCTAACATAAATAGGCCCAACATCGGTCCAGCACAAGCTCCAGTCAAACTTAGAGATAACTGAAATAGTAGGTAAATTTAGTGTTACAATGTCGGGTTATGTACATAAATTAATAATCTAATATTAATTAAGATTGTACTTGATATATCAAACCATAAATAAAAAGAATTTAATTACTAAACACTCAAGTAATGGAATATGTCACGTGGTATACATAAAAACGTAAACATAGAAATATGAAATTAATATCAGCTGTCAGTTCACAGCTGTTATTAGTTGCCTAATGACGTCATTACTTCTTTCACCTGAAGAAGACATGCAGGATTTATGGCCTGACCTTTTTTAGTGTCAAATTCAAATAATTCCGAACCAAGTTGTTGTTGTTGTTGTCGTTGCTGTCGTTGATAAATGGGCTTATCTACCAGTAATCAGAGAATACGGGGCTAGTTATCCTAATCTATGGATTTATAATTTTTTTGATTGGGGCTCAACTCATTACGATGAAGAAGTTACCTTCTTTGGTTTTATGTACATATATAGATCAATAAAGGTATCAATGTGACGGGGATTAGAGTGATATAAACTATAATAACATATCTCATCCAACCGGATCTTTAGTTGTGAATTATCAAAAGGGAGGTGGAGTATTCGAATCTAAGCACCACGATATTTTAATCTACCTCTATTCAAACTGATCTACTATAATCTAAATGGCATTAATACATCATCGTCGGTAGCCTCATACCCGTTTGCTTGCTCACGGCAAAGTGATTATGTTGTCCATTCTTCAAATAACCGACGAAGCATCCCGGTGTAAGTCCTAGTTTGTCTCCTAATAGTGAACCTTTCACGGATGACTACGTGCTCGGATTGCAAGGAGAACATAACAGATGTGCATGATGATGATGATGATTATGATAATGGTGTTGTTGATGATGATGATGATGATGTTCTCGTGCCGTTGTCATTTAAACATGACGATAACATGCCATTGTTGCGCCACCACACAGATGGCGCCACTGGTTTTGTATTAACTGGTTCTGTATTAACCGAACCCTGGCGTACAACAACTGGCAGGTGTCGGTGGTATATTGACAAATACCAAACGAGAAGCCCCCCCCCCACTTTGGAGATCTTTATCGCGCTGTGCACACACGTGTTCAGAATAGCTAATTGTCTCTGAGGAGGCGTTATTATACATCTTCCAATATACTCCCCTCCCCCAACTAAAGCCTATATTTATATTCAAATTCATCTGTTGGTAGTTATATTGCGGAAGGCATCTGGGTGAGCTTTGGTATGTCTAACCAAGGAAAAAGAGTGCAGTTTTACTTACTATATTAATAAATAAATAGCGTGCGGGGGAGACCCTATTGTACGGCTTCAGACTAGACTTCTTTCACGAAAGGTTAACGGTGGTGTTTGTAAATTAATTAACTTGTGATTTACCTGTAAGACTGTGCCACCGAAATTCTTCACCATGAAGCCAAATCCTATACCAACTCCAGTAAACAACACCACTGAAAATAGCGTTTATAGTCAAATTCTTTTGCGTAACATCCGCTTCGACTAATTCCGTCTCGGATTATCTATTCTATCAAATTTCAAGTTAATAATTGATGAATGTCCTATAACATATATCTTGGCTTAACCTGTATACCAAAGTATATCTTCTATCTCTCATTTTTTAAACATAATTCAGATACAAACATTCTAATTTTCTGACATAATTTTATTGATAACAACGTTACGACTGTTTTTCTGTGATTGTACTTGTGTAAAGACGAATAGGTATTTTAAAGAATCTCATATAAATCACGCAATGTGGAGTGACTCATTTGACCCAATGTGTAGGTGACTCACGTAATCCTTTGTTGATGATCGTCTTTTTCCTTTCGGAAAGGTGACCCAGTTTCCATGCCAACAAATCTTGCCAGGTACAAGACGCCAATGCACCGAGCGACCCAGCCATAGAACTATATAATAAATGAAATAAAAATGAATAAATGAACGAATACAGAGTTTGATTTCTATATTACATATCTGTTACATCGATAAGAGATACACAAGATCATCATTAACAACATCCTGTCTTAATTAGATCTAGCTAAGGTAAGTTTTAACAATATCCTGTATTGATGAGATCTACCTAAAGTCATTATTGACAACATGCTGTATTGATAAGAGATACATAAGATCATTATATCAATAATTATTGACATAATTTAATAATGACATCATTTCGTGCATCATGTTGATATTAATTTACAATTAAACATTATGTAATATCTAACCTGGAACTATTCTTATCTCATATGTATACCAGCTTTGTTTATTAGTATACTTTAGTACTCATATAAAGGTATTATCATATTTGATTTGTTTCTTGATAAGTTAATTTCATCACGTTATATCTATCTATATTTCTCTATATTGTTAGCTGTCTGCCTATCACGCACACTCATATTCACACACATATTCACACACACGGATGCACACACGCCCACACGCACACTCCCCCCACTCCACACATAGACACACACACATACACACATATATACACACACATAGACAGACACACACACACACACACAGAGAGAGACACACATACACACACACACACACAGACAGACAGCTAAATAGGCGGGATATACTAATCTATTCCACTCTGGATCCAGTTCCCTGAAGAAACGTCCAGAGTGTGAATTCACTGTTCGAGATTCTCAGTGTCTGTACCTTATTATACACAGCTAAATACACACATACGAACACACACACACGCACGCGGAGACAAATATACATGTACACATGGCGCACAATATATAAAGCCTTCAAGACACGGAAACAAATCTCAAGGACTTCGAATGTCACAACTCTCCATCTCTCTTTAACCTTCGGGAACGAAATTCTTATTCAATTTCGTCCCTCATCCGAAAAGGTCGAACAACCTTACTCTAGATGAGATGAGATTATATAGTCAGATCCTTGACCAACTCGACAAGTGATAGATTATTAAATAATTGGTAATTCTATTCCATGTAAATCCGTCGTAGACAAACCTCAAAGCTCCGGCAAACAAGGCAGCCATAAATAATCCGGGAATTGTCGGATAACCAACACGATCCATAATATAATACGGTAAAACCTGCAATGAATCGTAATATAAGAACAGCACGCACGTGGCTAACAACAACAACAACAGCAACAACAACAACAACACCGTCTGTAGAATTGATAATAACGGCGTCCAGTCTGCAAAGTTTTTGAACTTGAAATAAAGTAAATAAAGTGCATTCCAAAAAGATGCGACCCTTTGTTTTTATAGATGTCGTTGTTGTTTCATTTGTTAACCAAAATTAGCTAGAACATGTCGTTTAGGGAATTCTTATCTGTGACAATAAACAGATGACATGATATCAGGATATTTAATGTAAACAAATTAGTATTAACTAGATTAAGAATAGTCACTTATAAGCGGAATGCGATATTTCCACAGGTAGAAGTATACTAACGAACTTTAAACCTTTTAACCCAAGTGTAACTAGTAATAAAAAACAAAACATCAAATATTAATAATTTGCAAGTCAGAAGCGTTGTTATTGTGAATATTTAGTTTTCGTTGTTTCTCACATCCGGTAATCTAGATGTCAGATGGAGCATTTAGTGGTTTGATGTGACAATAGTTTGCCAGCACAGGAAGAAAGTCACCATTATTCTGCCCTAATTACAATTTAAAGTAGATTAATCTTATGTCAAGATTTACCAAGTAGATGATCCAAGTCTACTGTAATTTGGCTTCTAATTGGATTTATCTGAGTAGAAACCTGAACAAGTATTTTGTATTCGATAGAGTTTATTGTTTTCCGCTGGCTTTCGCTGATTACATTGATAAATACAGACATACTGAATTCATATGCACCTATATCTATATCGCGAATATTAATCCCTTGCGAATGTTTAGAGTCTAAAGATCCTTATTTCGTGAACCACCAGAAATATATAATATTTTTGTCATCATCTACTTTGAACTAAATCTATAATTCCAGCTCCTTCCCAAGTCTTGATATATTAGTCTATTTGTGTTATTGACAGTCATATATATTATAATTAATAAAATAATCGTTCCTTATTGGTAAGATTAATAATCAACCGAAAACAACAAAGAATAAGTAAGTGTGGTCAAGTACATATGCAATTCACTAAAATCGATATTTAGCAAATATATGTACCCCTTTATAAATATATGTACCCGTCCAGAAATATATGTACACGCCCAGAAATATATATAACCGTCCAGAAAAAAAATATATATATATATATATATATATATATATATGCCTTCCAGAACTATATATATCCGTCTATAAGTATATGCGGTTACAAATTCAAATACTGATAGAGATAAATAAAATTCAAAATTCCATTACTCGCTTAACTATTTATGAAGAAACAGAATCAGTTGTTTTTAGTTTTATTTAAATGCGATGATTAAAAAAAAACGGGTTTTCATCATTTTGATCAGAAAAGCTACGAAAAACTAATTTCTGGAGCTGTTTTATTTTACTTCTGAATTTAAATAAATGGCCACTATGTCGACTGCCTGCCTGTGGTATTGTTTTTTCATCATTTAAAACTGCACTACAGAAATCCAGAGCAGTCTATTTATTCCTTATAAGAGATCTAGTGTTTCGACTAATCACATAACCAAATAACGGTGCTACAGGATCAAATATGGCGAGACCGATTTTGTTAATTCGGAAGAATCCCAAAGGAAAAATGCTAAAAACAAGTACTTGTAAGCGCCATTCTCGCTGTTTCTAAATTAAAAGAAACTCTCTAAAATGATCAAGTACTTGAAACAATCGAGGATCGGTACATGGTTCATATATTATAATGTTATTGTTCATTGTGTTGACACTTTACCTGGTTAGAGTTGTCGATATAGCCAGCTTCTAAAGGATCACAACCTACATAATAGTACCACCCAAATATAGTACCACCTGACATGGCACATAATGTAGTAAATATCATCAGACCTGGACCATTGAGGAACACAGACCTAAAGATTATATAAAGTGACAGTAATAGAACCATCCCCTCTCCCTCCTCTCTCTCTCTCTCTCTCTCTCTCTCTCTACGTGCGCTCAAGTGTTGTATTGTCCTACTTTTGATGCGCGTGTTGTATTGTGTGTTATGTGTGCGTGTGTGCATGTGTGTATAGTTCGTGAATGATATTGGCGTATATGCATTAGTGCATTAATCCATGAGTCTTTGGTAGTTTCGCATGGTCTGCCATTAGACCGATCCAGGCAAAATCCGTTGCATCGGTTAACAACTGCGGTCTCGGGTTAGAAACAGCTATGGTGCCCATTGCTAACTTTTCACTAACGATCAGTACTGGAAATGTTTCAGCAAATTATTTCATATTACACGAAGACTGAGTATTTTAGCAGGACGATTGTGCCTTTCCAAAGGATATAACAATATATTTATCAGGATATAATCCAATGATTGAGTGGATCGATCTTTTAGATGAATGACATAGCTAAGCCGTATTTATTCATGTTGACTGGTAGGTGATATTTTAGCATGGGTTTCAATGGATTAAATAAATGATTTTAAAATTAAACTTTTTGCTGAATGTAAATTGATTTCAATGAAGATTGTTAAAATATTTAATGTAGAGTTTTGGAAATATTATTTTTATTTGTACCTGGAAACCAATCATTTACGTATCACCTGTATATTATTAAATAAAAAAAATATTATTACATTAGATTATTACCACCCTTGACATTTATATGTAGTAAACGTTGCAAGAACGACTGATTCAGAAGAAGAAAAAAATTCACTTTCAATACACGATATCATGCATAAATACATATGTTACAGTAATAAGAATCACCCATTGAATTATAATCTATGTGATAATTGATTAAATCCATTCACATCGTCATGTCAGATGGCAAAAGTTATACAAAAAATAAGTTTGAACTAGACAGGCCGGACCATGACAGCATGCAAATCTCGCTAAACGTTACTTAGTTTAGTGGCATATATCTATTGGATGAAGTTTATGCCATTCCTATTAAATGCAAAACTATGATCTGGAGACCACATACCCTTGATGGACTATAAATAAAATTCAAATATAGTTGGTAAACAGCCTATATACAGCTAGTCAGTAAGACATTTATCGGCCACTACACGCGTAAATCGCCATGCAACACAGCGATTCTTAGACTTCTAACCCGAGACCGTAGTGTGAAATTCAGCCGCATGGTGGCGCCAGAGGTAATTGAATCCATCTATTATTAATTTATTTTGTCTACCTGCCTCTGTCTAGCTACATTTGTCGTTGTTGTGTCTATGTATATGTCTGTTCTGTAATTACTGTGTTTATCAGTCACTTACCACATCCCTTTCATCTCTGACCTAACAGAGCAATATCGTTGTACCGAAGGTTGATTAACGCCATATGTTGACGTCCAGAGTACCATATTGCCGATTACTAATGTCCAAAATGTATGTCGCTCTAATGGGTTAGGGTCAAAACTAGAGATATAGAATAATTATTAACATAATTGATTTGTGTGTTTACATAATATTTACGCGCATGTATATGTAGGTGTTGATTTTATATTAGCATGTGTTCGGGCTTGGTATATGTATACGCCTGTTTGCTTGCATGTATGTGCGTATTGGCAGGTGTTTTTTTGGTGTTTGTTCGGCTTAATGAGTCATACCACTAGTCACTGTATCAATGATTGAATGAGGATCAACACTAACTTCCACATATCCAATCTTCCAGTGTCTTCATTTATCTTCCAGAGGCCTTTGATACCGTCGGGATGGTCAATACAGGGCTATTGACGGTGAGATATATAAGTAACAAAATGTTTGACTTAAGTACAATGTACAGTGACAGCAATTAAAACCAGATCATTATTTTTGATGAGCCTCATATTGTCTCACAAAAATTAACTCAGTATTTGTGCACCTTTAGGATGCTTCATTGAATTTTGATACACTCTCTTAAATGAACGAAATAAAACATTTATGAAAATTTTATAGGATTAATGGTGAAATCGACATTAACAGAAAATGAAACTGTTGTTTAACAATCGAAATATACAAAGAGTGATAGAAATGGAATAGATTATAAAACTTGATGATCTTACCTTGATGATGCCTATCATTGTTCCGAATAACATCAATAAAGCTTGAATAGCACCAACCCAAATAGAACTCTTCATTCCTCCCTAAAACAGAATAAAATGTCATTGAGACGAAATAGATAGATTTAAATATTAACAAAATAAAAGCATCTTTAAGCGCAGTACCATCACAAAACGCAGAATTCGACAAATGTCACGATTGGAAAAAGTGTAAAGTTGATGAATCATCGATGAGACGAAATATGTGAGTGAATGTCATACTGATGAGATGAGATAATAATTGAACAGACTAAAAATATGATGAAGTATCAAGGATGCAGAATGCAAACACCAAGAAGCATAAGATTCACCCAAAAATAAACTTCTTATGGCGCAAACATAAGTGAGACTATACGAGTCATGAAAATTAAGTGAAAAACGAAAACAACGAAAAATGATAAATCACGAATATGAATAATAAGGAAAAAATATATGTCCAATAAAGTTAACATACGCATTGTTGTATATCATTCATAATAAAGTGATTAATAGCGATTTACTACATATTTAGTTTACTACTTACCAATACACAGTAAACACCAGCCACGAGACAACCGATAACGATTGACCATTCAGTAGGAAATCCAGTCACTAAAATAAAATGTTTAGAGAATGTAGAATACATTTATGTTATACTGTACTCTATCACATCCATCATTCAGACAATTAGATTGAAGATTATACTGAAATACACAGTATGACAGCCGAAACAAAAATAAGGCTGAAAGTATTCATCTTCAGTGAACTGTGAAATGGTCTCTTAATTATAAAACCGACAATCAGAATAATAGGATCAAAACACTTCATCGAAATATTAATAATAAATGAACTTTAAGTCATGTTTGCTATCATTTAAGGTACACATACCGTGCAACCAAGCATTAAATTATGTTATATATATATATATATATATATATATATATAGTGTGTGTGTGTGTGTGTGTGTGTGTGTGTGTGTGTGTGTGTGCGCGCGCGTGTGTGTGCGTGCATAAACTTGTTACTAAACAGAGAGCAAAATGTACATATCATGATTTACACAAAAGTGTGTTGTTGTTACTGTCTGTAGTTTTTGAGTTAAGTTATTCAGGCTAGGTACATGTCACACCTGGGACATTTGATGGAGAGGTGGCACAGGTATGAGACGGTTACAGTTACAAATTTTACATTTTGTCTTCTGTTCGACCTTATAATACTTCGTACAATATAATACTCACACAATATGTGATAAGAAAAGACAAAATTGGGTCAAAATCCGTCAACAAATATTATTTAGTATTTACTCTGCTTTCGGATTAGTTGAGTTGAGTTGTTGAACTTGAGTACTTGTCTTATCTGGGACATATGGCTGAGGAACGACTTACTAAGGAATACAAATCTGACAAATTCAGGTTTGAACCGTTTTTTAACCCACAGCCTGGATGTTTTCAGCGCAATGTTTTAACCACTGTGCCATTGATAGGCCCACTTTTGGCAAGGTAGGTGATGACACGGGGAATGGTAATACGAACAAATTATAACATAACGCGCTAAATAAAGTTAGCCGAACAATTCCGCTGACATCGTGCAAGAGGTAAATTATTATATAAAATACCTCAACAGCCATTCAAGCTTCGATTCTACAAATTACCTGCTTCCATGGCTGTGGCTGGTGAATACACACAAACACCCATATAAAACAGCTAAAAGAGAAATATGCTCATATAAAGTGAGTAATTACAAATATATACATCGCCATCTTACTGCCCAAACACACAGACAGACATATATAAACACACACACACGCGCACGCGCGCGCTCACACACATATGCACGCGTGCACACAAACATAAACTGCATAACTTTATAATAATATTTTTTAATTTCATAGCATTTTAGTTATAATATTATCATAAATGTCAAAATATACTCTTCTAGTACTCTATATTATGATAAAGCGAACGCTAATCAATTAAGCTCATTTGATTGGCCGCTCGATTATTCATTGTTGTTAATTTACAAAGATTGTTTTGGTTTTCGAGAGCAATATCAATTATACTTATTTCATATTTACTGACCTGACTGACAGATAAGTATAAAGTTCCACACAATCGTACAGTTTTACTCTTAAAACGTAACTGTAAATACTGGAAAAGAAGAAATTATTTATTTTTTAAGAAGCATGCCACTTTAAAATACTTCTAATTTTATGTACTTATTTCCAAATACAAGTACTAGGTGTCAATTATTGGATCCGACAATCAATTATTGGATCCGATAAATAAAATGTCATGCATAATCAAAAACGCATACTTTAAACAAATTACATCTTCAGTAGGATACATATTTATTAGATAAAATATAATATTTCTGTGTTACGTAATTGATCAATGGTAGTCTGATATATTGTTATCTGCTGTGTGATACCTGACAAAGGATAGGCAAGGACTAGTTAACGTCCAGATCTGACAAGATCAACTTGACGGGATCTAAGATAACAGAAGGAGATAAGAAGAGGGTTGTTGATAACACGTATTGTTGTGATGAGATCAAAGGACAATATACTTGAAGGTATTTAGGTCCTTATGTGTTAGTAGCTGAATAAGACAGAGAGAGAGAGGGGGGGGAGGAGAGAGAGAGAGAGAGAGAGAAGAGAGAGAGAGAGAGAGAGGAGAGAGGAGAAGAGAACATGTGTATTGAGTGTTTGTATGTGTTTGTAGGGCCACACAAGTAAATGTATTGTGTCCAAGTGATATGCATATGTATGCTATTCTATCTATCTATCTATCTATCTATCTATCTATCTATCTATCTATCTATCTATCTCTGTCCATAAGACCACACAACTAACCTATTGTTTCGTGATATTCAATAAATAATCATGTACAAATGATACATATTTCGGTAATAACCACTATTATTTTCAGTCAATATTGTAAATGCTGGAGGTTGGCAGAGATATATTAACATCGTACCTCATAAGAACTTGTCAGTTGTAGCGGATAAAGAAGGGGTACGAATAGAAGGCCGGCCACAATAGTAGCTAGCCACTGCCCTATACCCTGTAGCCAGTACATGGCACCTTGTGTGTAGATCTCTGCTGATCCACCAAGGATTATAATGGCTGATAGTACGGATGACAACAACGACAGGACAACGGGAATCAATGGCATCTGACCTGTAACATAATATAATTACCTAATATAACAAGGTTTAACAAATGGCAAACTATCTTTATCATCCACCCACTCATTCTTGCTTACGCGCACGCACGCACGCACACGCACACACATACACACATACGCACGCGAGCATTCATATATTCATGCACATACCTATGTAAGTAGCCACGCACATGCACACATTTAAGTGAACACGTATCCTTATATGTATATACATCATCATACCTAGTGTATTTAATTCTTAAGTATATATATGTATGTATGAGTGGGTGTATGAGTGTGCGTGTGTGTATGTGCGAGCGCACACTAATACACAATAGATTGATGAGCACCCACCAGTGAGACACTCAGATATACATATCTACATATATATACTTATTCCCTACCAGTAGCGTTCAAGAACTCTTTGGCCGATTCCGGTTTCTTGGCAACAAAAGCCTGAACCAAGCCAATGGCGACGTATCCAAGAAGGGTAAAGGCAAGGACCAAATAATCTGCCCACATCATTGTCTTCTGACCAGGAACTGGCAGTAGATCCTCCCATGGATCCTCGGTAGGTGTCACTGTAACCATCTTGTTATCCCTTCACGCTTCTTATGATTGAACGCTAGCAGTCGTTTTTAATGAATGGCAACCGCTGGTTGAAATTCACCAATTTCTCATAATAATACGATGTTCATTCATGAAACTAAGTCGCTTCATAAACTGATTCTTTTTATTTACGATTCCTATGCAGTTGTAGAAGAACCAGGCTTTATGACCTGCCTTCGGCTGGCGAATGCTTTAAAATGAGAAATGTCCAAGTAGTTGAAGTCTCCTAAACCTTGGCCTGTGAATGGACTCACACACTAATCATCATCTATAATAATGCATAAAGTCAATTAATATACCAAACAGTGTTCGATAGAGAGTTGATTGTAATGCTATCTGACAGAGAACTTGAGAGGTTCAGAGGTCAACAGCATTTAACCAAAAGGATTAGAGAAGATGGTAAATGATGATTGAATAAAATATATTCAGTTAAAATTAAAACAAACATATAGGTTAATTATATATATATATATATATATATATATATATATATATATATATATATATATATATATATATATATATATATATAATCTTTAAACAGTACAAATGCAATATACTCTGAAATATAAATTGAATTCAGGATGTTCATTTTATGCGTTTGAGCAAATTTAATTTGAATACGAATTTGGTCGATGTCGATGTGAAGTAAATATTATTTGAAATTCACTTTGTACCTAATTAATTGTGTTTACATAATTTATCATACTATAAAGTTAGTTATATAACCAGTAGTATAGATGTACTCATTATGTACACCAAAAAGCTTTAATAAGTAAAGCTCTAACAACTCCCACATCTGGCTGGTTGCCGAGTTAGTTAGTATATATGAAATCTAGGGCGGATCTAGTTATAACTGTTATATATCACGTTCTTGGTGATATCAATATTAATATTTATAACCTGTAAGTGGCTCATTAATACTATATGAGACTGAAGTAAATAGTATACCTTTATTCCTTAGTGTCGAGCTAGTTCTTAGTGCTGGTAGTGTTATAAATGATATTATTATCGTTTCTCATAGAGTTAGCTATTTATTTGTTTATATAGCTTTATTCTGGGTTCGAATAACTAAATAAATCCTACCTATATGAACAATGTATATCGATACACGTCCGACTAGTCTGGCGTCGAAGTTCTTCTCTAACCTAAGTGAAAATTAAGCCCTTTATATACCCTCGGCGTGTTAACAAACATTACAGTTTGTTCATAACAAAAAATATACACTAACTCAGTATGGACTCACTGAAGCGATTTAACTAAAATAAAAACAAAGTAGCAATACTGCACAATGGATTTTTACTGGACTAGAACGAAATATCGTCTCAAACCTGAGTAAATACTATGATTTACTCGAACCTAACAGCTAACCCTCATACATTTCCATTCATCACTAAGGGAACGTTCATTCACGCTTAATTTAGCATCCCTAAGTATATGCAGTTAGGTGTGGTGGGATCTAAATTAACGAGCCTATCCACTTGATCTATTTGATCCATGGTCGAGAACAGCGGATTTCCGGCAGTTCTCCGATACCGCGAATGACACGTCGGGATTATAATAGCTATACATTTAACAAATTTCCTATATCAGTGTAATCTAATTACTCATAATATGGGAAAAAACTCTGTCCGCAGCTTAATACCCATGGAGATGCCTGCCGGAGTAACAAACGACTCCAGGAGTATAAATCCATCAAGCAGCATTGTATGAATTAATAGGTCGTTTCGCCAGACCACATAAGAGGACAACAATATAGATTCTACATTATACATAACAAAGCTAATAAACTCAAACATGTTGTAATAACGACATAACTTTCTTACATTGGTGTAATAAGGAATCTGGATGGAAATAGAAAAGATGTCTGTCTGACACGGCAATGTGCGTTTTAGGGTACATAGTAAGAGGCAACAGGCACAGAGCATCAACATATCTAAACATCCTTCGAAACCTACCTCCATAAATCTAAATACAACTATACATACATTAATCTAAAAATAAAATGTTCCATACCTCCACATATTGATAAATGTGTGCGTATACCTAAGCATGTATCTGGTCTACTCATCAGCCTGTGGGAACCAGTTAATTCGCTTTTCGTACGCGACAAATATGTCACGCTCACAGGAAAGCCGCTACATGCAGGCTACATACAAAAAGCGGAAGCACGTAAAAACATACCATTTGATACCACAGCTCGCAACAAACAACACGTGCGTGTGGTTCAATGGTGACTTGCTACATACATATCATAAACTATTTTCACACCACAGTTTACATTCAAGAGTAATTTTCTGTGATCCAAAAGAAACCTGTATATAAAGCATTTCGACACCTCAGATGCTGACCTCAGCTTTATTCTGGGTTCGAATAACTGAATAAATCCTACCTATATGAACCATGTATCAATACACGTCCGACTGGTCTGGCGTCGAAGTTCTTTTCTAATCTAAGTGAAAAGCTACAATTATACAATATACAATTATAATAGTGTGTGTAAAAGGCACTAATCACGGTGTGCCTGTATGTGTGTCCGATGTGGGCATGACATATTCATACATACCTACTACCAGATCCTGAAAATGTATTAAACATTTACCTTCCGGTTGAATATTGAATGTCTCAGAACTGATTTTCGTATATGGACGCATTCAGATTTAGAATGATAATAAAACATATTTAAGTGCACCACAGTATATCGAATCTCCAGAAAACTAACTTTATCCTTCATTATTCAAACGAATCAGTAAAACTGATAAGTTTATTTTTGACAAACATAATATAGACAAATATGTCGGGTAAGTATCTACAGCTGCTTAATACCATCTTAAGAATATTCACTGATTAGTTATTCTCGATAAAAAAGGACTTATTAATGTGGTCCATGTATTTGTATCATATGACATATCGGATTTTAATATAAATCGCATTCAATAAATTTAGAATGGTTCTGCACGCATATTGCCAAATAATTAAAAACATATTATCATATCATCCCAGTTCTGTAAACATATCATTGGTTGGCAGTGAAATAGCATATCCATTTGAAGACTACAAACTATTTTCAAATCTATCAAGAGAAATTGACCTGAATACCTGTGTAAACTTCTGTTCAGTCGAAAGTATTTTAAATCAGTTTATCTCAGTTTTAATGAGGTGACGATTGTACGTTTATAGCGTAGCAACAGCCACTTTGTAGACCAAATTGCTAATGGAGATTATAATCCTGTCATATCTTAAAATCTTTTAATTTGATGTAAAAATGCATCTGCCTAAAGTTACTTTTACTAATAAATAATATAACGACTATACTATTAGCCACATGACTACTACCACCGCTACAACTATTACTACTACTGTGAACAGTACTATGATTCCTACTACTATTCCACCACCACCATTACTACCTCCACTACTACCAGGATCAGCGCCAGACAATTATGCCCCAGGCAAGACCAGCTAACTGCACACCCTATGCCAAACAATGTCAACTTTTTTTAATACTGGAGAATAAAAATAAAAACTTCAAACTGCTAATTTTATTTTTTTAATTGCAATAATAACAACTGTAAGATGCTAGCATCATCAATATTGAAGGTGTGATATCCATTAATATGGTGTAGGCCATATAAACCTCAGCTTTCTTATGCTTTGGGGCAAATGAAATTGCACTTGAAACTATAACATTACCTTTCGTTTGCAGTGCAAATGGAAATTACAGATAAAGAAAAAAGAACAGTTCTTGGTTTGATCAATAAGTTTGAGTTGGAAAATCATTCTATCACAATGCAAATAAAAACTAGAAGGATCCTTAGAACAGTAGAAACATTCGATATATTACCCTTTTATATTAGAGTATGAAGATAAGTACTTCACGTGGCAGAATAAACTTTGCAAGACTTCGACCTATTGCAACAAGTTTGCAATACATATATTCGGCACCAATATCTCTATTTCCATTATGCATCAATGATATTTCCAAATTCATGTCGTCCTTAATTATATTTTCAGTAGAATGTTTAATTATACTTCTAAATCATACAGGAAGCCAAATAGTGATTTATATTATTCTAGTTGTTGGAATCTCTCTTCCACGAAATATATAGCTAAGTCTAAAATAGCATGGTAAAAATCGATTTTGAATTTCTGCTTTGAGTCTTGAGGTGCTTCCCACTGAGCCGCAGACTTAAACTGCCGTTTATTTCTCCTTTGTCTAACTTGTTCTTCTGTCTAGGAATTTGGTATTGTCTCCAGTTCCTTCGTAATCTCAGGAGCACTCTGTAATAACCTTCATCACAGCTCCACTCGACGAGATATTTCTTAGTCATTTGAAATTGTCTTGTAGCTGAATTAAAATCGGCTTCCTTATTTCGTAGTAGCTTGATTCTAAGACTGACTTTTAAAATGATGTTGTTTCACGTAACAAGGTATACCACAAACTTGATCATACTAATTGCACCAGCAAGGAGCTTGGTTTCATATTTATGTTTCTATCATCAAAGATCTATATCAAAACTAATTTCATATGTATTACTAAGATGGTTTCAAACTATCAATCCTACTCTCTCATCTTGTTTCACTCAATTGCTTAAAATATATGGCTAAGTCTGAAACATGGCTAGTTAGAATTTGCCAACACTTTGTTGCTGTAGAGTAAAATTATAGATCTGTTGAACCAAACTAGAGACAGTATTTGTTTTCAGACACCATCTAGCAGAAGTATTGACTACCAAGTTTAAAGAGCGTGCAATACATGGCACAACAGTAACACTTCATATATAGCCATCACTTCCTGTCAGGTTCTCATTTCTAGCTGATTGAACCAATCGCCGCATGACATCACTTCAGCTCCGAGTCCTACGGTCTAACTAACTGCGCCAGCACGGGGCTCGTTATCATAATCTTGACATCCCAGATTTCCAATTCGTAATCCAAATTGCTCAAGTTTCTGCCATACAGGCAGCTGTAGATAGTTTTAATGAAACAAATCCCCCCAAAATGTTCTCTTGATATAACTGCTAACTCAGACATCCAATTACCTGATGCTTTGAATACATCAACAAAACTAACAATCATTGTCATTTGTTCAGTTTAACTAACGTTAGGAAGTGTACAGTCCAGAATAACTAAACAGTATTTGGTCGAGTTTGCATTTGTTAAACTTTGATGCTTGATATCACTAGCACTGTATTAGCTCATTTTGAAGATATTGCCGAGGCAGTGAACCATTCTTTGATTATAATTAAATCCACGAAAATGTTCATTCATGATAGAGCCAAAAAGAGATATGCATTCTGTAAACTGTAACATTTTTTAGCTCTAGCACTGTACAACATTTCATTTGTACCGCAGAATGGCAAGGTTTATATGGCAAGAACTCTAACCAAAGCAATTAAGCGCTGCAAGATTTGTCGCCAATTATGCTCCTTTTGCATAATTTTCTGCTGGTTAACAGTATAAATGTTTTATTTCTTTACAGAAGCGCAATTAACGTTCACGCCAGACTTGTTTGTTTTCTAAATGGTCAATCTTTCACGAGAAGATCCAATTAGTCCAATGTTCTTCTAGTTTATTGTAGAGAAGATGCAACGTTTCTTTTGCTAGACACCTTATAGTAAAAATAAAATAAAACATATTTTAAGGTTGAACTGTTCACTGCACACTTCTTCAGCATTTGCCAGTCTTCTCTTGTGGTGTATTGGAGAAAGTCCGTCTTTTGTGTCTCTGGGAAAATCATGTGATGCAACCTGTTGTGGTCCATTTTGTATTAAAAGCTGTCGCAAATTATCACTACACCAGTAAAGCAATTTGACAGTGTCACTGTTATTAGAATTTGGCACAATATTATCTTTTTTTAACAGACTTTCTGCTATCCTTACTTTTCGTGAGATCATCTGTTTTCTCTGTGTGTCTTCCAGAATTATCCCCATTTTGTTTATTTCGATCTTATAATTTATATCACTTTCAGTTTCTACGGTGCTAATTTCAACAAGAGTACAGTCATATTTATCTTCTTGATTTACTTTCTCTGTTTAATGGTATTTGTTGGAAGAATCTCTATTGCGTTTCTTGTTCCTTAGCTTGTTCTAGCTATTGTTTACAGTACTGGACTACCATGTCTTTTTATCAACTTTAGCTCACTTGAAAAAATAGAGTAGGTTATTTGTAATTAGATTGACTAATGTTTAACAAATAACACTATTGTTAGTCTTGAAAATAATAAGCTGGTTATGAGCTAACAATGACCGGTAAAGTGTTATGAAATATTGTATTTGTCTGTTATGGTGATTTTTCTTAAAATAATAATTTGAATAAAGCCGTCACTCAATATTGCGCCTCTCTAAGGTCTGCGCCCTAGGCGGCAGTCATTTGGCTTAATGGTAGCACCATTACTACCTGACTAATTTTACTCCAACTAATATCTGGATCTCTGTGGCCATTTCCAGCTGCTGGAGACCACGATGTTTTTCAACCCACCAATCAATTCTAGGGTCTTTTTTAAGAATGATTATAAATCTAAACGTTTTGAAACCATATTATTAGATTTGCCAACATAAAGTATCTGCGCGTGTGTGGACAATTAGTAAACATGTACTGGATAAGCCTTATTACAACCGGATTCTAAAAACAAAATATTATTTTCGCCAAATGATATTTCCCAGCCTGGTACCGACCATTGCTAGAAATCGCCATGGCCTTTCAGCCTTTCAGCCTGGTAGATTGACTAAGTAGAGTATTAGTGGTTTATTAACATCTTCAACATACTTACAGTAACAGAAATGTCTCCATTATTTCGGTGAGCCGAGCATTTATAATGACGTCTAGGACGCCTCCTGTAGTCAACTCATTGGTACAAATATATATATAAACTTTTATGTTCATCGCTACATGAACGTTTGTTGGAATTAGTGCGATATAAGTGTCGTAGTTATTTATTTATTCCTTTTAATTCAGAACATCTTTGAATTTCTGTCTTTTAAGTTAGCTCTCTTAATAAACAAAAGGTAATGGGCATCAAGTAACTCGAGTGGATCCCGACAAAAAGGAAAATCAGTTGCTCATCTCAAGCATGTTTTGTGTGTAAGACTTCTCCCTCAGTCATGTCGAAATATTATAACATTCTGGATATTCAGAAATTATGTAACACAATATGATACTACGCTATGTTAAATGTAATAAGGTTATATATACTAAAATGCCTCACATATAATTATCATGTGGATCCTGTATCCAGGTGATCCCATTTAACACTTTTGTATAAGTTAATTGTGCAAGTTAATTTATAAATAAAAATAAATAAATGATGTATAGTACGTTTCACATAACTATTGACTCAGAGTTTAAAATTAGCCTGATTTTAAATCCTGTTTAAATATACATCAATCGGAAAATACAGTAGATATGGGGTAATATACGGTGTAATATGAGACATACAAAATAGATAAATATTATCGTAGATAATCATCACAGTCCAACAATATTTTAATGAATGTATGTCGCTTTTGATATTTATGTGATTAACAGTAACGCACACATATGTGTTGAGTTGCCTAACATCATTATTGATAAAACCTTGGGACGTATGGGTTATGGGGGATTGCCTTGGAAAATGTAACCCTAAAATATAGATATAGAATGGATTCGAACGTCTAAAAATTAACAAATGTAGTCTACATAAATGGTCCACAGAAAGACTGGATACTGAGAAGTGAGGAGGTTATTTATACCATTAGAGTGAAGAATGGCCAGTGACATAACAAACAATATTACCTTCAGTAACTGATAGGTTTCTGTTTACTGATTGAGTTGAGTTCTTACATTGCTTTGAACTGTGAAAACTAACTTTATCGAACAATACCTTGGAATCAAGTAGTCTGGTGATTGATTATTATTTCCTCTAATGCGTTATGGTCTAGCTTCGCCTATTCTTAGGATATTCTCACGCGTGTGCATTTTGCATTCTTATTTCGACCATTATATAGTCTTATTAATGCTTCTCATGTCCACGCAATGAACACATTTGCTTGTAAGTGGGGTATATGATGGTTGCCTAGACTGAACTGCACCTGATTGACCGCATATCAGCGGTATTTTCTGGTTAGCGATACATCAAACAAAAGCACATTACCTGATACTTTCCGCATGGTTACTAAAAGTTAAACCCTAAAACAATAGCTGATGAATTCTGTAACTAATTTACAGAAGTAGGTTCGAAACTTGCAAAATCAATATCCAGAACTCGAAAAGAATATCATGAATACTTGCCAGGCACGTTCAATAGTAATTCAATATACCTAGCTCCAACTGACTAGAAGGAAATCAGAAAAGTTTAGATTCTTTGCACCCGAAGTTCACGTTTCATCAAGCAGATTAACAAGCAACAGTAAAGCCTATTTCTCTTATAGTGAACCGATCACTATCATAAGGGATTGTTTCATCTGCAATGAAAACGACAAAAGTGATACCTATCTATAAATCAAAGGACAAAGACCATTTTAGTAATTATCGTCCAATATCACTTCTACCAAGTGTCTAAAAAATCATTGAAAAAGTTGTACACAAGAGGGTGTACAATTTTCAAAATTCAATACCAGCCAGTATGGATTCCGCCCTGGACATTATACCATTAATGCAATAGTTGAATTTGCAACACGCACACTAAAAGGGTTTGAAAATTATGAAGCTATACTGACTGTCTTCCTGGACCTCTCCAAGGCCTTTGACATGATTGATCACTCTATTCTACTTAATAAATTACATCATTATGGAATTTGTGATCAGGCCTGGGAGTGGTTTCGTAGTTACATAAGTGACAGGAAACAATATGTTGCATACAATGAAACCAGTTCAAAGATTATGACGATTACATGTGGAGTCCCTCGGGGCTCAGTACTGGGTCCATTATTGTTAATCATTTATACAAATGACCTTCCCAGTTGCATAATCTCATCTCGAGACATTCAATCACTGTTCCATGATATGAACTCGAATCTCAACTCAGTTACTGACTGGTTCAAAGCCAATAAACTATCTCTAAATGTTGGGAAAACAAATTATGTGTTACTATGAAGAAACAAGAATTTAGTGGTGCCTAGAGATATGAAATTGTCTATTGGGCAAAATCAATTAGATAGAGTCCATTGCGCCAAATTCCTGGGATTCTTCATAGACGAAAGAATGGACTGGCATGAACAGATACAATTATGTAAATCAAAGATAACCAGTTGAATTAACATAATGAATGGTGTAAAACATGTTTTGACTTCCGAGCACTTGAAAACGATATATCATACACTCATCCATCCTTATTTGTATTATGGTAATCTACTTTGGGGCTCTGCATACAAGAGACGTACCAAGCGACTTGTTTTACAAAAAAAAACTATACTCATTACTGCAAAGGTCAAATATAACGATCACGCTTCCCCCATTTTCAGGAAATACAACACACTAAAGTACTCGGATATTCATAATATCCAGCTTGGAATGCTGATGCATAGCATTACAATGGTTACACTACCACAGTCAATGTTTACCACAAATAATGCTATCATAGCTACGCTACTAGACAAAACAATTATTTTCATTTTCCATTGACCAAAGTTAATTATATTATGCGAAGTTTCCTTTATCGTGGTCCCAAACTATGGCTCGAATTGCCTCACTATATCAAAGAGGCTAAATCAGTATCCTCTTACAATTACCGTTGAAAAGCTGGTTGTGCCACCTGCAACAAACCTCCACGTTATGAATCTTGTTTGAATTTTGCTTGTCATTGGCTAACGTTTTCACACGGTGTGAATAACCTTATTTATGCGATTGTTATAAATATTAGACAACTAACGATCGATAGGCACAGGTCTTCAATGACCTTTGTACAACATCACAAATAATATGCTTGTTGATGTATCTGTAATTATGTATTTATTGCTATAGTTATGTATCATTTGAAATAAAATTACTTACTTACTTACTTACCCTCAGTGCTGCTCACATCTGTGACATTTGCCAAAAAACATCTGCCAAGAGAAACTAATCAACACAAACTCCGGTATCAGTTGGAATCGAAGTCAAAATATACAAATGTGCAACGCATTACTCTAACAATGTAATCTTTTCGATACTTTATTCTTGCTGTCCGTTTTTATTTCAATTTTTTTTAAATTAATGTTAAATTATGCACCAATTGTTTCCTACCATTGAATGTATATAATGCTGTTTAACGGCTTTTGTGTATGACAAGAGCACTTTGTAAGCTTAGTATAATTATTATAATCATTATTGTATTAACGGAACGCGCCTTATTAAAAACTTTCATTTATTTTAATAATATCTCCCGTTGTTTGTGTGTCAACTGAAATTAGCTCTATTTACAATTTCTATATATTATTTAAGATTTTATCATATCAATACAACTTAGGATTACATCAACTAGTTATTTTAAATACGTTTCATAGGTGTGCTAACCTAAATCTATATTTTTTCCAGCTGATTTATCTGAAATTATTATCAGTTTTCTAGCAGCGGGATTACGATCGAACAAACAGTTGTCTACAGATACGGTTTAGTTTAATTAATATATAAGCCGGGTTGTTATTATTGAGCTTGGTTAATGACCGAATGTGATAAGATAAACTCGTAATTGAGTCGAGTTGACTGATTGTGGTATTCTGTGAACCCAATTAGCGATATACCCAATTTATGTACAGGATATTAGACCTATATTACGCTGTATTATATATATATATATATATATATATATATATGTATATATGTATGTATGTACGTATGTACGAATGTACGAATGTACGTACGTATGTATGTATGTACTTACGTACGTATGCATGTACGTATGTATGTACGAGTGTGTGTATGTACGTATGTACGTACGTATGTGTGTATGTACGTATGTACGTACGTGTGTGTGTATGTACGTATGTATGTACGTGTGTGTGTATGTACGTATGTATGTACGTGTGTGTGTATGTGTGTGTGTGTGTGTGTTTTAGGGTACATATAAAGAGGCAACAGGCACAGAGCATCAACATATCTAAACATCCTTCGAAACCTACCTCCATAAATCTAAATACAAATACAACTATACATACATTAATCTAAAAATAAAATGTTCCATACCTCAACATATTGATAAATGTGTGCGTATACCTAAGCATGTGTCTGGTCTACTCATCAGCCTGTGGGAACCAGCTAATTCGCTTTTCGTACGCGACAAATATGTCACGCCAACAGGAAAGCGGCTACATGCAGGCTACGTACAAAAAGTGGAAGCACGTAAAAACATACCATTTGATACCACAGCTCGCAACAAACAACACGTGCGTGTGGTTCAATGGTGACTTGTTACATACATATCATAAACTATTTTGACACCACAGTTTACATTCAACAGTAATTTTCTGTGGTCCAAAAGAAACCTGTATATAAAGCATTTCGACACCTCAGATGCTGACCTCAGCTTTATTCTGGGTTCGAATAACTGAATAAATCCTACCTATATGAACCATCTATCAATACACGTCCGACTGGTCTGGCGTCGAAGTTCTTCTCTAACCTAAGTGAAAATTCAAGCCCTATTTATATACCCTCAGCGTGTTAACAAACATTACAGTTTGTTCATAACAAAGAGAATGTACACTAACTCAGTATGGACTCACTGAAGCGATTTAACTAAAATATAAACAAAGTAGCAATACTGCACAATGGATTATTACTGGACTAGAACGAAATATCGTCTCAAACCTGAGTAAATACTATGATTTACTCGAACCTAACAGCTAACCCTCATACGTTTCCGTTCATCACAAAGTGAACGTTCATTCACGCTTAATTTAGCGTCCCTAAGTATATGCAGTTAGGTGTGGTGGGATCTAAATTAAAGCGCCTATCCACTTCGGGATTATAATAGCTATACATTAAAAAAAACCTATATCAGTTTAACCTTAATTACTCATAATATGGGAAAAAAATCTGTCCGCAGCTTAATACCTATGGAGATGCCTGCCGGAGTAACAAACGACTCCAGAAGTATAAATCCATCAAGCAGCATTGTATGAATTAATAGGTCGTTTCGCCAGACCACATAAGAGGACAACAATATAGATTCTACATTATACATAACAAAGCTAATAAACTCAAACATGTTGTAATAACGACATAACTTTCTTACATTGGTGTAATAAGGAATCTGGATGGAAATAGATAAGATGTCTGGCACGGGCAATGTGCGTTTTAGGGTACATATAAAGAGGCAACAGACACAGAGCATCAACATATCTAAACATCCTTCGAGAGCAGCTCTGAGGGTAAGTAAGTAAGTAAGTAATTTTATTTCAAATGATACATAACTATAGCAATAAATACATAATTACAGATACATCAACAAGCATATTATTTGTGTGTGTGTGTGTGTGTGTGTGTGTGTGTGTGTGTGTGTGTGTGTGTGTGTGTGTGTGTTATAAAGATAGTTAAGGCGCTGGCACAGGTGTTATGCTTTCATTCAAACAACAATTATAACTCCAAACTGATTTTTTTTTTAAATATTTAATTGCAAATATAATTAATTACCGTTAAAATTAGAGAAAAATGAAAGAAAAAACTAATTCCTAAAATAATCCAGAAGAGGATAATCTAAATATAAACAAGAAACTATGATTTAAACAAAACCAGGCTTTGTGTCGAACCCTACGGCCAAGAAAGATTAAGCCTAAGATGGAAAAATAAAATATTAATACACAGTATGAATAATGTATGAATAATATAAGCATAAATCAGAATAAATTCAGATTAATACTAATAGCAGCGATACAACACGACTCAACCCAATAGCAACGACCGGTTTCGACCTATTCAAGTCTTCATCAGGTTGCATAGAATGTCTAACGTTACTTGTTGAAGTTTGGGGTAGAAACCCCTGGCTGTCGCTTATTGGGCACAGCCACCTGGTGTTGGCTACTGTTGTTGTGACGATTGGCGTACTATGCGATGTTTAGTATGGTGGAACCTCAGTTTACTATAGAAGTCAATTTCGGAGGAGAAAAAACCTTACCAGTTGCCTGGTTGGACTAAAACCTCCTCCTACAATAATGTCACGGCCGGGAACCTCCGGCCTCCCGAACAGCACGGATTATGGGTACGGGGGCCCAAGCTCTTATCCACTAGTCCATAGGGGCGGTCTGATTTGTCCTTGGTATATGTAGGGATCTTTCTGGAGAAGTGGAGTTATGATGTCTGGTAGGAATGTTGATTTCCTTATGAGCAATGCTGCTAGGTGGCGGTTTGGAAGTTTGTGGTCTTCCGGGCGGAGATGACCTTTAAGTGATCTTCGGTGCTTCGAGTAGGCTGGGCAGTTCAGCAGATAATGTACCGGATCGTACACTTGTTGACAGTGCCGGCATAGTGTTTCGGGTGACAGTATCTTAAAATGTTTATTTATTATTCCTGAAGCCATATTGCCTGTTCTAGAAAACGCATTATTAGAGCTACAGTGTCACTTTTTTCGGCCGATTCTAATATATCTTCCGAACGTTTTTTGTTTAACCCTGTTGGTTCTAATGATCCCAGGGTATCAATCCAAAAAGTTTCTCGTTTTAGTCTATTAATTCGGTCCTGCCAATCAGAACCTGAGCTGTGTATTTGTTCAATCGGTATTAAAATATAATCACCGAGAGATGGACGATTGTAATCAGGCAGAGAAGAGTTATCTGCGTGCACGTTTAAATGTGTATATAAAGAAGAAAGTCGATGTTTTCTTTCAATTGGAAATCGGTGGCCATTAGCTCTTATGCGAAGAGATGTACTAGTTTCGCCAACATATTGTTTATTACAGAAGTAGCATTGATAAACATAAATAACGTTTGAAGAAGAGCAATCTATATCTCCCATTATTCCAAATGATTTTTGGGTGACAGTGCTCGTAATATTTGAGCAATCACTTATTATATGACACGTCATGCAGTTCATAATATTGCATGGTTTTGAACCCCAACGGCTGGTAGTTGGAATGCCGGTATTTGACCGACGTTGTTTTATTTGCAATTCCCTAACAGTTTTGCCTTTAATACCACGCATCCACCTTTTAGAATAATTTTTTTTACACAAGGCTTGAAAAAGAATACCCCATGCCTTATCAAAGTCCTTTTTGTTAGAACATATTCTAAAAAATCGTATAATTTGTGATCTTAATAAACCTTTAAAGGTATGTTTGGGATGAAAAGAATGTTTGTGCAACATCTGAAGAATATCGGTTTCTTTAAAAAATACCTTGGTCAATAAGGTATTATTGTTATTAGGGTCTTTGAATACAGTGGTATCTAAATAATTGACCGAATCAATACAGATAGAAGATTTAAATTTAATGGGTGGTTCGTGTGTATTAAAAATATTTAGAAACTCAGAGAACGCATCCTTGTGATGTGGCCATATTATGAAAATATCATCCAAATACCGGAAGTAGGTATGAGGTTTTAATGGACATTTAAGTAGTGCCTCTTTCTCAAATTGTACCATGTAAATATCGGCGTAGTGTGGTGCCCAATATTTACTCATAGAAGTGCCTACTTTTTGGATGAACCATTCATCATTAAACAAAAAGTCATTACTCTTCAAAGATAATTCTAAGAGTTCTATAATTGGATCATCATATATGGGATAATTTCCCATTACGTCCCTTACCGCTTGCAACCCCTTGGTGTGATCTATATTAGTATACATACTTTCAACATCTAAAGTTATAAGCAAGCAATTATCAGGCAAACTTAATGCTTTAATTTTTTCTACAAAATCGTATGTGTTTTTTATATAAGAAGGGTGATCCATAGCAAATCGTTTTAAGTGGCTATCTATGAAAGATGATACATTTTTTGATTCGTTATTACAATCAGACACTATTGGCCTTCCTGGGGGCATTACGTTTGGTATTGTCCAACAACTGTCCCTTTGTGAATTTTAGGGAGCATATAAAAATATCGAGGTCTTGGCTCCTGGGGAGGTGAAAGGAAATTAAATTGTTTTTCAGAAATTGCACCCGAAGATTTAAGTTTATTTAAAATACCAGTTATTTTAATCGCCGTTCTGGGGTATATAGGCTCATTAACGTTTTCGTAATGATTATAATTATTTAATTGACGGTAGTCTTCAGTAATATAATTATTTTTGTCCATTATTACTACTACCCAACCTTTGTAACCTTTTTTAATTACTATATCTTTATTTTTACGTAAGTTGTTTAGTGTTAATTGTTCTTCAATTGTTAAATTTGGTTTTTCCCGTAGGACATTTAGTTCATCTATTTCCTTTGTAAAGTTATTTATGCATTCTATTAAATCGGGAGCAGTTCCCTTGTCAGGTGGAACCCAGTTAGACTTAGATATAAAACTTTTCTGTGGTTTATTAAAATTGTTACATTCGTAGCGAAAGAAATATTTTATTTTCAGTTTCCTCCCGAAATCCTTAATTGCTTCCAAAATGGGTGCTTCATAAATCTTAGGGGTTTGAACGAATGTTAGTCCCTTACTTAGTAAGTTTGTTTCTAATGTCGTCAAAACGTAACTTGAAAGATTTAAAATGTTATTAATTATTTTATAACAGAGGTAAGTTTGACCCTCTGAAGACCTTAGTTTAAAAGATCTAACCAGTGGTGAACCATTGAATTTGCCGTGTCTTCTCTCCATAGAATTCCCATTACACTATTGGAATCAATTTTGAATTTCTGAGTACCCAGCTTGTGTATGACCGTAGCCCATTCACAGTGACCCATAGATCGATTGATTGAATCTATGTTGGTCTGTTCTACTTTCGGTAGTAATTTTGAATAATTTATTTCTGTAAGGAAAATATTGCTCGAATCATATCGATTTTTAATCCATGTCAACATGGTTTTTAAATTTTGAATCGATAGTTTCTGAGGATCCGAGCTACGGTCATTTATTCCCAGTGTTAAAATAATATTTGTAGGCACTTACCTCCAACAACAAAAGATTTATCCTTCAGCATATTGGTAAAATGCTGAAATCTGGCACCAGGGAAGCTTTCTAGCTGTACATTCTGGTGCGGCGTAGCTGTTATCCTGGACACATTCTCTTCTCCTATAATTAATGTGTCCTTGGTGGTTTTGGGCCAGGTTCAAATCTTTTTGGTTGCTTTATCCGTTTTGTGGGTTCGCACCATGGCCGGGTGGCACCCTTTGATGTTCTGCCCTATTTTCTTTTTGTGGGGCGGACTTACCGTTCGGGATGTTTCTTCATCCTCTGTTGGGGAGCTCGGAGGAGGTGGTCCACGCTTCAACGACGTCGGAGTAGAAATTATCTCCGTAAGGTTGAGAGTCTTACGGGTTGACCTTGTCAATCGCTGCGGTTTAGGCAATTCCGGAAAATCACCTGAACAAACTGGAGTGCTCTCAATTATATCGGTGTTCCCACCGCCTCTATTTCGTTAGCTAACTCACGGAAGCCAAAATACTGAGCCTTTTCCCATTGATAGGCATGTTCCAAAGATTTAAAATTATACCCTCTAAAATTAAACCTACACTGAAAGAAATTACTAAGTGGATCCCTTGGACCGATAACGGACCTGATCCCAGATTTAACCTCCTCCCGATTTTCAACTTTTGTAGGTCTACTTTCCTGGAAGGTAGCCCTTTGTTGTGTCCTAAACGAAGATGTTTGTAATTCTTTCTTGTTCGGGTGTCCTTTCATCAACAAATTCTTAAATTCCCGGATGGTGTTATTATTTAACTTTTCCCATACCTTTTCATACCATTTTCCAGCGTCTTATTTAAAAAATGCTGAATTTGGAACGGATCCATTCTAAGAAAGTCTCTAGCTGATCAGTTAGCCACAAAGTATATACAAGTTCATGTCAATATGGCTCCAACATCATTGGATGATATTCTACTTTAAAGTAAAAAGTTCAATTTTTTAAACTTTATTATTAATTACAAATAACACAATAATCTTGTCAGAACAATTATGCTATATATTCAGCTATCTCTAAACAAACAATAAAAACACAATTAAAGGGTTTTTATTTGGTTTCATTGTGTGTGTGTGTGTGTATGTATATATATATATATATATATATATATATATATATATATATATATATATATATATATATATATATATATATGAGTGTGTGTGTGTGTGTGTGTGTGTGTAAGATAGTTACATTTATCGGTCAATGATAAGTTGATTATCTGATGAACAATAAACGTTTCTTATCAGAGAAGTAACTTTGTTCTTCTACAGCCATAACGTGACCTCGAAGATGATTTACCTGATATCATCCTCGCTAAGATATGGTCAATTGATGATACCTGTGACAGATCTGTTTATCAATGAGCAGTAAATCAACAAATCTACACCATTATTCCGACAAGGTGAAGGAGTGACCTCGGTATATATCGAATAAAGGCACATCCTATCACATTGTCTCACAAGTGGAGCCGAAATCCGAAAGTTAATGAAGCTAGATCGATATTATCATAAAATGCCAGTGACTGTGGTTTACAATATTTATTGTTTTACTAATTTGTGTGTGCGTCATAACAGATCATGGAATGGAAGACGATTGAGAAATGGTCTATGAGTCAAGGAATATGGTAATTTTAATGACTTTTCAAGGTCACACTCCTTTCGTGATAGCAAGGATTGTTGTATTTTGAACGTAATTCCCCATGAGATACAAACACAAAATTATCTCCAATTATTGGGATTATTATTGTTGTTGTCCTTTGTGCCCTGGCCTCAGTCAATTTGACGAGATCGTGCAGAAGACTTCAGATTCGGTACCTTTGATTGGTGAGTATGGTGTAAAGACAGATGAACACACAAACTGACACCCAAATAGGTATGAAGACAGATAGATACACAGACACCGAGACAAACTGGCTGACAATTTTGTGTCAAATGAGACGTAGGGCCAGTTACGTTGCTACATAGATCACACACACACACACACACACACACACACACACACACACACACACACACACACACACACACACACACACACACACACACACACACACGCACATATATGTTTATGCATATAGTTCATATATATATATATATATATATATATATATATATATATATATATATATATATATATATATATATAGAGAGAGAGAGAGAGAGAGAGAGAGAGAGAGGGAGGGGGATCGTGGATATATTTTGTTTACATCTCCCACGGCATAAACATCGGATAAAAACCTAACTATCACGTCTGATGAGAATCGTTCATTTGTTGACATCGAGTTGATGATTATAGTTATTGACTGATCGATAGCTTGTCAAACATGATTCAGTAACCCGAGACTGTTGTCCAAACTGCGCCACTTAGACGTCAACTGATGCTGGGATAGCTATGAACCTGGCTGCAAAATATCGATAGACATGATTTATTTTCTTCCAATTAATGTTAGCAGTGATCGACTTCATCTTGGTAAACCAACCACGTGTCTTTTTTTATTGGCAATCATAATCGATATTTCCTAGTCAACTATCGGATTGGTTGAGACCTCTCACCAGGTTTTGTTTTAGCGTAGGTGAGGTAAAAGGTCTTATTTGGTGTCTAGTGAAAATATGATCCCCCAACTAGATGAACGGAGCCCTCTTGAATTGGGTGCCTGAGAAAGTTTCGAGCGTTCACTGGAAGAACGAGTTTGATAGGCAATGGTACAGAGTTGATGCAAAATTGAATAGGCAGCCAAAGTGATCTCAGGAGTGGCAGAGAATGAGAAAACCGAGAAGACCTTGTGACATCCCTAGCTAAGCAGCTCTAAACACACAGAAGCTTTGCAATATCTTTAGATGTGATGTTACATAGAAGAGAGTTGCAGTAATCAAGCCTACTAGTAATGAATGCTGTAGCAATGCATTTGGCTTCTGAAAGAGAAACATAGCGACGAATTTATTTTTGGAAATTAAAATCAATATCAAATGCAACACCAAGATTACGTACAGTGTGTGTGAGGGTGTGATGTTATGATTAAGGATGCCCATAGCGAAGAAAAGAGTCTGCTGCGCTGTCTGGGTCTACCTATAACAATTAAATATGTTTTGTCTGCATTGAGCCTAAGCCTATTGTTATCACTTAGACAGTCACCTAGCTTTGTAAGAAAACATATGTGTCTACCGTAGATAAAGATATGTATATAAATTATGGTCTAATGTTTGGATGTGAATATGAGAGCTTAATGGTGTGGTATACAAAGTAAACAACAGTTGTTCGAGAACAGAGCGTTGGGGAATGCCGCAAAACATGGGAATTCCCTCAGAAAAACAGTTTCGTATCTTTAACTGATTATACCTATTTATTAAGAATGGGCGGGTCCAAGTAAGTGTTGTGCTCGATACGCCATACCAATCAGAGATGCGATCTATAAGAACAGAATAATTAATTGCGTCAAAAGCTGCAGATAAATCTAATAATGTTAGTGCCGTGACCGGGTGGTAGTGATCTGTGTTCTAACACGCTACTGCTAGACCACGGAGGCGTCCCAAGTATGTGTACTGAGATATGACTGTTATCACTAATGAAAATTTGTTGCAACTTCGGTTGAGATCTACTTCAGGAAATATTGCTTTGCTTTATGAAAGTAATTACTAGGGCTGATAATTTTGTAATTCGGCTTAAAGGAACAGTTCACCGTGATTTCACATTATCAGTACTGTCTGTTGACAAATATAATAAATAATGTCAAAATGTGAAAACGATCACCAACCTATTAAATATATCGGTTCAAAGTGGTGATTAACCGACTATTAACGGGTCGCCATTTTGAAGCTAGACACAGACTGGTAGGTCCTTAATGCTGACGTTACTTGAACCTAGTAATTCGACCGGAAGTCTGTAAAATCATGTTAACAAGTGTTAGCCAAGAATCATTCCGGAACAAAACGTAGTAATCTCGCCAAATTTACATCATGATTACGATCGTTTTGAAGAAAGCGGAATTGTCGAAGAAAACGCGCGGAGAACCGCGAACACTAATAATAATAATATGTTTAATAAAGCGCCCTTACTATCATGACCCATTCAAAGGCGCTGTACAAATAAAATAATACCCCAAATAATATGTCTGTCAAAATCCTATAAGATATTTAAAAGATAATTCTCACTTTTCTGTGAAGGCGACCTTGAATCGATATCTATATGAACTCTGTGTACTCTTAGTCCAGGTGACGTCAGAGCACTTGACTTTTCTCCTTCTCGCTTTTGAATCTGGCATCCGGTGCAGCCGTAATGGTGGACCTTCGTTAAGTCGGATTATTTCCTTATATCTATGATATCAGGTATAGTTAGTGATTATTATTGTGAAATTTTGTTTACTGTTATAAGCATTACATAGTTATGTAATATTATCTGAAGGTGAACTCACCCTTTAAGTTATTTAACTGGAGATGTGTTAATAGAAAACCTATTTAGAGCACCAGGAGACTGTTTGATATGAAGTTTTCCTTAATTTAGCTAGAAACGAAAGAACTAGTTATATTTTTGTGCTTTGAATAAGCTGTGATGGTTCTATATTCATAATCAATCAACTTTTCGTTTTGTTGCAGAATGCTATAATTAAAAAACATTCTCGAATTTGGTTGGTTTTATAACATTCTCATAGTTTTTATTAAGATCTTCCGGTTAAAATGAGCCTAGGGTATCTCTTGAAATTTTTCGCGATTTAATCTAATTATCTTGTGTAGAGTATATAAACGTGTAATAGGAATCTAGAGTTGGTTCGAAAAGGTCTTCATTTATCTGCGTGCGTTCTAGAAGATGCGTGAATAACGCAGAAAACATCGTTAATTCTAACACAAAGTTCACTGTTAGTCACGCCTGTATACTGTTTGGAGCAGTGTAACTATTTATATTTGATTCGTGTCTGTCAGTTTAAAGACTTTTTTAAGTAGACCATTTTAATTTTCTGGATTTTTTAAATATGACTGCATCCAAGAAATCAATTTCTGCTTATTTATTGTGGCTTTAAATCTAATCGGTGGTTCGTGTTTGTTCAAAATATGCAATACTCCATATAATGCCTTCTTACCGTGCGGTGATACCATACATATATCATCTAAATAAAGTCCATGTATATGTCTGCAAAATGAGGTGCCCAATCCCGGACCACTGAAATGCCATTAGTCTGAAAATATCATTGCCCATTGAAGGGAAAATCGTAATGTTGTAATGATAATTCATGGAGTTGCATTGTAGTCCTTTAGCATGGTTAATATTTGTATACATGCTCTCACCATATACAGTTATAAGTAAGCATTCACCAGGAATTACTAGCTTTGTAAGTTTATCTACAAAATAATAGGTATTTTTTATATAAGAAGAGTGTTCCATTGGAGGCGGTATAAGAAAACAGTAGATGAAACTTGCAACATTTTAAATTCACTATTGCAGTCAAATACTGTAGGTCTATCTTATCTGGAAAGGTCCAACTGTTAAATGCCTTATAAAGTTTGGGAAGCACATAGACCGCTCGATGTCTTTGATGATGATTGGTATTTTACGGCCACTTTTGTGCACATGGTAGCCTAAATGAGCCGAGCGACCTGCGAAGGTAATGAAGCGAAGTCAAACATGAAGTAACCTTCAGATATGCCCACGTCGAGATTCGAACACGGGTGGTAGTGATCTGTGGTGCAACACGCTACCGCTAGACCATGGCGGCGCCCCTAATATAGTTGTTACGGCAACATTTAAAGAAATATCTACCCAGGTTAAACACTGCATTCGTGATTGCTGTTTTATCAATATCGGGGTTAGGGATAAATGGCAAACCTATTTTAATTAAACTGAGCTCCTTTCCCGAAATAATTTAACAAAATGGATTAATCATATTACGATTATTGTATTCACTCCATTTATTACTATCAATATGACTGGAGGAGGTCCGTCTCTTTTAGGCAGAATGCTCACTTCCTTATATTGAGTCATAAATTAGATTTAAGTTTGTATTTCTGTTTGTGGAATAATTGATTTCCGTTAAATATAACGTATTTGATGGAAAGCTCGCTCCTACCCATGTCAGCATTGTCGTTAAAGTTCGACATGATGTTTCACAGTGACTTTTTATCCTTCTTCGGCATATCCCATACGAGTGAAGTTCTGGAAACGGATTCCCAGGTAGTGTTCGATTTGGCTATCTTCTTTTGTAGAGAATGAAATAGATGAAAGACATCCAGTGCCCATTATAAGGATGTCCTTTACTAAAGATGGCCACTTCCATTCGGATTTCTTTAATTTGTGTGTTGCTACCTCAGCCAACAAAGACGACGTTGTCTTTTCCCTTACCAATTTAATTTTTCCGTTTCCTTATTGGAAGACAAGATGGAGATATATCATATGACGGCAACGATGGCCATTGAGAGCTTCTTTTGTGTGGATTAGGTAGAATCCTGCATCTTTTGTCAAATGGGAAAATGTAATGAAGAGACCGGATAATCAACCGACCCACTTATCTTCCACGAATATTAAGTTTGTGGTGTTTATCCTAACATCTGTAGTATTATGGGAGATGTTTCAGTTATCCCCCGAATGAGGGTTTCGAAAATGGGGGGATGTGTTTTATTTTGGATATGTTTGCATGAAATCGGTTATTTGATTGTGCTGTTGTCGGGTTTTTCAGGTGATCTAAGTTTTGATTTTAAAACATTTTGAAGTACGGCTACGAACATATTATGCCCTTTCTATACCTTGTTTCTGTTCCCCAATAGGTATCCGAAATTAGATATAACATTTCGTTCACTTTTGCCGGTAAAATTATTTTCTGAAGTTAGGCACCTATTCCCATTTAAGTTTTAATAGTTGGTTCATTAAATTGAAATTGAAACTCTGCCAGCTGTTGGAATGAGGATTATATGCCGGATTTCAATTATTAATCCTTTCAGTAAGACAATCTTATCTCAAGAATCTTGCCCTTTGATCGAACGTTTTGATCTATAAAATCCAAACTACAAAGAAAGAAATTACTGAGGGGATCACTAACCTTACATCAGAGGCCTTTGAATAAGTAATTTTGTAATGTTTTTTAGTTGTTTATTAGTATTTTTGTTTGTTTTGTGTGAATTTGTTTGTCGTGTGTGTGTGTTAGTGGTAGTAGAAATCGGTCTTGGAATACTATAAGAGGGTGTACCAGCTGCTCTTTGAATGGATTTATATATAATAAGCTGCTTTTGAGAACTTAAACCGAGATTACTAATGTTTCCAATAAATTCAGATATGGAAAAAAACTGTAATGGGATACAAGAATATTAGTTATATTTTGTACCAAGGATTTATTAATTTTGTCGATATGAAAACGAATATATGGCCTAGAATATACTAGTTTGATGTAAACATTTAAGGGAGCTAATTTTAAAGCAAACGCTTTGGAAACCTTACTATCTATTTGTGCCAGCATCAGGTTCAAGTTACAACGTTCGTTTTATTATATGTGAAGTAAAGATCTTATTTTGTACATATTCAAAACACAAACCCCTCACTATGTGTGTTTGTGTAAGTGTGTGTGTGTTTATATTTGTGTGTGTATGATTATATATATATATATATATATATATATATATATATATATATATATATATACGCACATACACACACACACACACACACAAACACACACTAACGGTAATCAGATCTTGCTGGACTCTCAAAACCTGTAGACCTGGGAAATATAGAACTTAATAGTTTTCATACGCATGTGCGGCCATGAGCATAAACTACCCGGAACAATTAATGAATGGATTACTACATGACAGTATATCGGAATTATGGTTGTTTCATAGTTGTGACACGATTGAGGTCACAATCGAATCAGACGCTCCACGGAGCACATTAGAAATGTGGCGGTAAAAACGATAACACAATTTATTGTTTTCTTCTAAAAAATCAGAAGAATAGTGGTAAGATCAATTACTTTCTGCAATAATGGGGCTTAAGCATGTAAGATTGCTTAATGCATGTGTGCTTAGTCTACTTTATATTTCGTCATTATAACATGTGAACAGAATTTGAGCACTCCGCATGTGGTTTTCCCAGGGCTTTCCTTTGTGACGTGGACGATTGACAAAAGGTGTGCTTGTATTATAAGCCAGCTTGGTGATTTAAAGTGACAGACTACGCATCATTTTTTTTTTGTTATGTTAATAAATATTACAATTTGACCATCTGGAAGCTACATGGTCTAACCATAGAAGCCAGAAAGCTACAAACATATTTAACACTTTAAAGTCATAATGCAAAAAGAACTTATGTAATTATGACGGTACAGGTATATATAATGTATGTGTAAATGTAGTAGGTACTTGTAACACACATAACAACATATACAAATTTGAAACAGTACAAGATGTATTGCATACATGTAATATCATTGTTTATCTTGTTGTAAAATTGTTTATTTATCACGAAACAATATGTTGAATTGATAGTTAAGGTACATGCATTACCATTGAATATTTCCATTATATTTGAGACCAGGAAATTACAGTTGCTGCCTGAGAAAATGATGGGCAACAAATATACATATATGTATATTTGTGTAGAGGCGTGTGTGTGTGTGCTTGTATGTGTGTGTGGGGGGGTGGTGGTTAATGTGGTTTTGTCCGTTTTAATCCCTTTTTAAAACATGATCTATTTTTTATCACATCGTCAATATTATTTATAGTCGAGTCTTATAATAATAGGAAATACGAAAAGAACATTTATATTTACTGTAGGGATAAAACGAAATCTTGTGATTTATCTCGTCCCCTGTACGTCAGTTGTTAATGCGAATTAATCGCCGACAGTTGGAGCTCCTCCGTCTCGTCGACTAGCACAATAACACTGAAATATAAACAGAACCATAGCTTCTTCATTTATCTTCCACGATAAATGTCCTTAGACGGAGCCTTGCGTGTCAGACGTTAATACAGCTTACCGAAAGGGCTATAACTAGGACAGTAAACACGTCGTATTCGCGTAGTTATCCATCATAAAGCGGGCAGTTCATAATGACTGAACACGATCGGACACGGACCCCGCCGTGACGGTGGGCTGTAGATAGCCCTAGGTGGTGGAACTGTGTTGTTACTTGTCAGCTTCAGGAGCCAATTGACACCGATCTGTGATCGATATTTGACAAATCGTTAATTTACGGGACTATTTTCCTTCGAACTTCGTTTGTCGTAGCCTACAGCTCCTGGTTAGGTGTTGTATAACAACTGAATTATACAATAGCAACAGCAACAGCAGCAGCAACAACAACAATGTCAACTACCACATCACCTATTGGATCTTTTGTCAGCTTCAGGAGCCAATTGACACCGATCTGTGATCGATATTTGACAAATCGTTAATTTACGGGACTATTTTCCTCGAACTTCGTTTGTCGTAGCCTACAGCTCCTGGTTAGGTGTTGTATAACAACTGAATTATACAATAGCAACAGCAACAGC